>JAOPHQ010003191.1:82500-112459 GCA_030340625.1 Merluccius polli | reverse complement strand
CCCCCCCCCCCCCCCCCCCCCCCCCCCCCCCCCCCCCCCCCCCCCCCCCCCCCCCGACAGCTCCCTTTTCCCCCCCCCCAGATAACCCCCCTCCCCCCGACAGCCTTCTGATAGGCCGGCACCCTCCCTCCACAACAAAGTGAAAGTTAAGAGAATATATAGTGGGAGTGGAACCAGGAACAGACATGTTGGGGACATGATCCCGAGGAGACGATTGGTCCCTCAGCAGAGTGTCGGTGGTCAGATTCTGTCAAACATACAACACATTAGATTACATTACATTACAATACATTAAATACATCTTCTGCAGCTACTAGTTCAATAAGAAGACATTAAGATTATAATTAGAGCACACACACACATACACACACACACATACACACACATACACACTAACATGCAGGTACACACGCCCGCACACACACACACACACACACACACACACACAGATAGATATATAGACCTGCACTCAGGAGCTATGTGGGGGATATTGAGTACATTTGCTCGCCCACAAAACCATCTCTTTGTGAATAGACGTTTCAGTTTGAAATGTTTGACATTTGACATTGGATGAATAAAACACGAGACTCCGTATTAAAAACCAGAATCGTAATTTGAGGGGCAAATGTGCCTTTAATTTCCCTTTTGATTACTTTGGTAAAGTGATATTGAAAAAAAAAACCCTTCTCTTTCAAAGTGGAAAAATTAATAAGCACTTAACAAATGTCCTATAGAGTACTTCAGCAGGCATTTCCTGAGTGGATCTGAAGCCAGTGGAAAAGCAGATGCACAATCATATAGGCTACTATTTCTCTAATCGCATTTTTCACTTTTACTGTCGTAAAAACCACAGAAAAACAGGGGCCTTATAGGTCAAACAGAAGAGGACCTTATTATAGAAGAGAATGCTTATTTTAAATAAGGTGAAATAATGTGAAGCCTGGCTTTCAGAACAGACTCAAAGTATATTCCTATACCTTTATATACCATTCGCAGAAATAACTCGAATGCATTCAAAAATATATTTTTTAAAAAGATACAAATTTCAAGATCAAATTTTTGTGTCGTTGTAGTAGATCTACAAGCCACTACACCGTAGATCCACAAGCTATCTCAACCTACATGCCAACTACAAAACTGAATATATATTTAAAAAGACCTGCTGAGAAAGCCCTGCCATTGTTTTCCTCGCAGTGCGCCCTGAAATTCTATTTTCAGTTTTACTTGCTGCAGTAATTATCCGCATTGTGGGAAGAATAGAGACAATAAACTGCATGGATATTTGCCGGTCAATTGGATTCTGTCAGTTCAAGCAGAATTGGGTACACAAGCGCGCGGCTTGCCAGCTTGTAATAACGATGGTGTTTGCGTGGAACAATTTCCCCTCTAAACAGCTCATCAACAGCGGAGAGAGTCTGTCACCCGCGCTACGAGTGACACGTCGCTCACATCTCCGTCTGTTATTAGCATGTCTCTTTACGACAAGCTCAATTATCTGACACTGCCCGTAATTTCCATTCCTTTTTCTGGCACAATGTAAAGTTCCTCTCTCCCTTTTATTTTCGAAAGCCGGTCGTTTCAGGTTCCAGAAGACACCGATATAAGACATGCGTGGGAGGAGGATGTTGGAAGAACATCTGCAAGTTGTTCGAGTTGAAGTTGCTGCAGGCTCGGTTTGGTTGCTGCGAGGTCCAGTATTATTAGTGTACATTTTCATATGTCTGTCTTTTGGTTTCAGAGGGCTATCAGGGCAACATATAAGATGCCCTTTTGGAATATCCACTCCTATGATAAAATTGAGTGGTAGTGTGACCAGTGGCTTGGTATTTAAAAGGCTTGACCTTTACATATACATATATGCAGGGACACACATGCATGTGCATATCATATGCTGTACATATACACATCTCAATTTGGGTTAATCTACACAGGCACCCCTACCAATTAATTTTTAATAATTAGCTGAAATAGGCCTACATAATTGACTTATTATTTTCGGTTTGAGCTATGAAATCTAATTTGAGATGAATTCCCTCCCATCCATGATACATTTTTTTCTTTGTTTTTTTGGACGGCGTGTCTTTCACAGAATAATGTGAACATCTCCTCCGCTAACTTTTAATCTAGAGAGAGAGAGAGAGAGAAAGAGAGAGATCGATCTCTCTCTCTCTCTCTCTCTCTCTCTCTCTCTCTCTCTCTCCCTCCTCCAGGCTCAGCCTATATAGGCCTAACTTAGGGCCGTGTAGATGCCGTTCATCTGCGTTACGCCCAACCTTCACATAGACTACCGCTGCTGAACGCACAATAAAAGTACCACCAAAAAAAGAAGAGGGGGGGGGGGGGGGGGGGTTGTGGCAAAGTGAAATATTGCTTTAAGTGGGAGTGTCTGGAAGTGTAATGATGACAGGTCTAACTCAGCGCCGGTGCAGTAAAGCGCGGCGTGTTGGTCAATTGCCCAGAACACATTACCGCTCCCGCGAGAGCCAGCCTGTAATGTGCTAGGTACCTTCCTTCGTAAAAGGACCTGACCTATTATCAACAGAGAAATCTCTCACATTTTTATGGAAAGGCTCGGGTCTGAACCCTGCAAGGTTACGAGGGGCAGACGAGTTGCCGTCCGATTGATTGAGCGCGTTGGTCCGCAATGCACAAACATTAGTGCGTCATGCCTTGTGGTTTTTCCTTACCGGTACACAATAGAAACATTTACTCTACATGTGGATGAATTGATCACGTCTATCTGGACTACATGTAACCTCCCCCATGTAAACCCGCCGCCCCCCCCACTGCTCCTTCTATATATTCATGTTTTGTCCCATCGGTGGGCGATGTCTCAACTCCCGCCCGGCGCTTCTCTTCCCTCCAAAGTGTCTGGTTCCCGGCGAGGTGGAGACTCTGAGCAGCAGGGTGACCTTGGGGGTCCCAGATGGGTTCGGCGTGCCTGTGTCATCTTCAGACAACCGCTGTTTGACCACTACCCCGCCAGATGCATTCTATCCGACACTTACAACAATAGTGTAAATGGGACCGAAAATTGCGCTCACCTCTACGGCGGACTTCAGTCCTCTTGAAGGCTGAAAGCCTGGATGAGTCCCAGCTGCATCGCACATCGCTTGTTTTGCTCCCTGAGACGTGTGTAATCAGAGAGAAAGTCCAGCACAGATTACAGTCTTCAATCAGTCAGGGGGGGGGGGGGGAAATGATATGTACATCATTGTCTCTGGTGCCTGTGGCGGCCAGCGCATGCATATTACCTGTGTCAGAGCTGCCAGGGACGTGAAGAGCGAAAGTGAGAGCCATCACAGGGACGCCACTCAGCGCGGGAGGTCGACGGGAACGCGTCGGAGGAGACGCGTCCAGATTTCGGTCTCGCCGCGCGGCCTCGGCTCTCGGGAGCCACCCCGCAGATGATGACACACCGTTTAATGTACATTTTGTCACACACAAAACGTTTCCTTTCCACGAGACGATGAAATAGTTCTCAATGGGGTTTGACGAGCTGCTCTTGTCACACACGGAGAGAGAGAGAGAAGGAGAGCGAGAGAGAGAGAGAGAGAGAGAAAAAGAGAGAGAGAGAGAGATGGAGAGAGAGAGACTACTGAGGACATGCTCAGGGTCGCTGGTAGTGTTTCCGACCAGCTGGGATGAGGTCCTCCGATCTACTGCAACTCCAGCAGCCGAACCCGCAAGAGAGAGAACTAACATTCAATCATGTGTACCTTCAAGTACAACATGTGATACTTTATGATACATACATAGAACAAACTGTAGTAGTAGTAGTAATCATGATGTGATTTGATTTCAATAGCATCTTATGTCTAAAGAATAAAACATGTATGAATTGTAAAATAAGCCATAATGTCAAGAGTTGAAGACGTACCCCTTCGCCATCATCACAGCCATTACCAACACACATGTGCAGAGACAGTGACGTGTGCACCATTATAGTTTTTACATTTTCATTCGTTTTTATTTTTATTTCGTCTTTCATTTTGGTTTCACCATTGGTTTAGTTTTAGGAGTGCATAAGTAGCTTTATTTTTATTTTGAGGAATTGACTAGTTTTTGTTTAGTTTTTATTTAGTTTTAGGTTTAGTCTTAGTTTTTCAAGTATTATGAGGAAAACCTTGATTTATAGTAGCTGACAAATGTAGGATGAAAGAATTCATGACATCAAATATGATTTACAAAAGCGTTGTTTATTAAAGGTCCCATATCATGCAAAACGTATTCTCTACACCATGAACCATTCACATTGCTCGAACCTCAGCAGAGCTCAGTGAGGAGGTTAAAAACTAAAACCAAGCTGATTTGACCCGCAATTTCATTTTAGTTTGTGTTGTATTGTTCATTGTAGTTTTTATTTAGTTTTTGTTTATTTTAAAACTTTTTTATTTCAGTTAACAACATTTTTTTTTCACTGCTAGTTTTGGTTTTAGTTTTAGTTTTGGTTAACTATAATAACACACACACACACACACCTTGGTCACTACCGACCAAGCCTTATTTAAACCCATGTCCTTACACACCAAACATACCCACGCAGTCTGCTGCAGCTTTCCATTTCCACATTCGTCCTGGTAATAATAAATAAATAATAAATAATGGGCAATACTTGGTGGGGGGAAGAAAGAAGTCGGGTGCCCTCCATCGCTATCAAGTTTGCATAATGGCACCCTTGTCCCACACCAGGTATCTGTTCACCTTGAGACGTCTGGCCTTAAACGCAACGTGAATGTGAGCACCTGGTCGCCCGCTGGTTGTGTTTGTCTCCACGGTCCCTGCTGGTGCACCACAGGGAGGTCACTAAATTGTGTCTGGAATAAAAAAATAAATATAAAAATCCACTGACCTTCTGGTAAATTGGCCACATTCAGAAGACACAGAATATCAGGTTATTGAGTTGAGTCACGCTGGGTTTTCTTGCCGGGGGAAAATGATCTGTGGCATTGTCATCTGCCGTTGATCAAGGACATGAATGTGACAGAAATACAGAGACGTGAAGGGGAAGACACTTTAGATGATATTAGATCTGCTCACAGGCTGATGATAGGTAGAAGAACATGAACCAAAACAAGACGTTTAACAGCACGGTCACAATTTGTTTCCACGACCACCACTACTATTAAGAGACTAAAAGGCGATTTTCTTTTCCTGCTCTCAATTCTGGCAAGATTAGCAAAACATTTTGACTGTGAATGCATATTGTGAGAAGAAGGAAAAGCACGCAGCTGCAAAGACTCAAGAATCTGTTGCACTACTTTTAAGTTGTTGATTTCTTTAGAAAGGAAAATAATAGTCATTTTGCTCAAATTGCAGGCCTATCGCTCAACAACTGGGTGAAATAGTTGAAATTGGGCGCGGATAGGGACGGCACACCCCTCTTGGGGGAAGTACGCCGTATCTTCTGGGACACAATAATGAAATAAGTAATTTCTGTCGACACAGTTTATATTACCTCCCTGTGGTAAGAAGGAAACCCTAAGGTATTCTGAATCCTATCACCCGTACCAGGAGGGGGAAGGTTATTACATTATTACAGTGTGTTTCCATGCCTCTTCCCCTCTGTAGTTATTGTATTTATGTATTTTGCACATGAATTGAAGTGAGTGAAGTTGAGCGCCATGTACAATTACAAAGCTACTCAGAGGAAGCACCTAGCATACGAAAATATTTTTTTTTACACATAAAACCCTCAAAACATCTCCGGGCACGTACAGATGAACAGAAATGATACCTTCATGGTAAATCACAATCCTGGAACTGCTGTCTCGGATGCTTTCCATCCTTTCCGCTGCTCTGCGTACACATTCAAACAAGGATTGTTCCCATTTCTGGATTGAGTGTTTCGATGTTGTCTTTAAAAAAATATATGTTACCTGTGATACTCAAACCCTCTCAAAAGAATATGCAACAAAGCACGTGTCGAAACCTTTTTGCTCTGACAAAGTCAGTAGAGAAGCTGCAGCGGTCTTGTCAATATGCTGGTATATCTATACCATTAGAAACCAGGTTCAGCCTCCATTTGTAACCTCAGCGTATTCAGCCACTGCATGGAAGGTGTGTTGTGTTTTCTTCTTGCACAGTTAACTCTTTCATGACCTCTCCAGTCTATAAACAGGTAAAGACATGGGGTGGAGTTGTGATTTAGATATTGTGGGGAGGAATGCTCCACATTTCTCAAGCGCTAGGGGTTCCCAAACTTTTCAGACCATGTATCACCATGGATCAAACCAAACCGCCTGCACCTACTAAGTCACCATCCCAAACACAGAGACTCTAGCCAGTAATGACTTACTGTTGTCTATGTATTTAACGTTGTGCTTTAGGCTGTCAATATACAGTAGTATTTGTTTTGTCAGTTTCGCCTAAAAAACAGGCATACAATTATTTGGCAAACATGGCTAAACATGAACGAATCAACGGTTGCCATTAACCACAGGGCCCGGTTATGAGTCACTAAAAGGTGCATCTCTTGTTGCGAAGTTGCTTTGTATGCAAACAAGTGATGTCAAGTGTTGAAAATGTGGACAGAGAACATAAAAACACATCAGTTTTACACCAAACCCAAATAGGAAACCCTAAACCTGAACCAAACCCGAAATCAAATAGGAAACCCTAACCCTAATATACAAACCCTAACCCTAATATGAAACCCTAACCCTAACATGAAGCCCTAAACCTAATATAAAACCCTAACCCTAATAGGAAACCCTAACTCTCATTTGAAACCCTGACCCTAATATAAAACCCTAACCCTGACATGAAACCCTAACCCTAACATGAAGCCCTAAACCTAATATGAAACCCTGACCCTAATATAAAAACCCTAACCCTAATATGAAACCCTAACCCTAACATGAAGCCCTAAACCTAATATGAAACCCTAACCCTAATAGGAAACCCTAACTCTCATTTGAAACCCTGACCCTAATATAAAACCCTAACCCTAACATGAAACCCTAAACCTAATATAAAACCCTAACCCTAACATGAAACCCTAACCCTAATATAAAACCCTAACCCTAACATGAAACCCTAACCCTAATATAAAACCCTAAACCTAACATGAAACCCTAACCCTAATATAAAACCCTAACCCTAACATGAAACCCTAACCCTAAAACCAAACCAGAACCAAAAACCAAACCCTAAAACCTAACGCTAATGGGAAACCCTAACCTTCAAACCTAACATTAATAGGAAACCCTAACCCTAATACCAAACCTAAAACCAAACACAAACCCTATTATACCCTGTCTGGGGTCCAGAATAAAGCACACAGGTTTATTTTAGTTTTTGCTTGATAATATTCCATTATTTTATGTTGAATTATATTCCTCATTATGTGAAATAATTGGATGCATTGTCGTTGCGCTGTGACATTATTAGACAGAAGGGGTTGAGTAAGTTCAGATATCAAACAACGATATAAGGTTAAAAATATATATTTTTAAATGTCTAAAAATGGGGTGCAGCCAGTGGTGAAGTTGACTTTGGGAACACGTTGCCAGCACAGAGAGGAGGCTGGTCACGCTCAGCAGCCACACTGATCAGATTCTTTTTGTTTTGATCATTGAGCTTAATGAAGAGATGACATACTTACCTGCTGTACAGTAACACACACACACACACACACACACACACACATATACAGTATATATATATATATATATATATATATATATATATATATTCCCATTAAACCTATTTCAATCTAGAATAAACCGCGATCAAAACTCTGATTCTTCAGATTATCCCAGAGGTCTATTTTATAGATGTAAGTCCTGCAGGGGAGCAAAGATTATTACAATATTCAGATTACAGAGCAAGGGAAATTAATTGGACTAATTAACATACAAGTAAATGATGATACCGTTAACACATTTCATTAACTCAAACTGTCATCCTATGTTGCTGGTGCACTAGGTATTGAATGACAATGAATTGGAATTCATTAAATTATGCAAATGAAAGGACAAAATGGACGAGTCCTCTTTATGTAGCAGAACACATTTGAACAATATTGAGTAAGGTTTAAAAGCATGTGCTTTTCACTGTGATCTACCAGATAATGTATTTTATACAATCTCTTATTTAATTATCTTTCCCACTTTAAAACCAGGCAGCACATTTCAGTGCAATTATAGAAAATACTTGGAGATAGCAACTGATAGCATTTAAATCTAGGTCATCCGAGTACCTTTTGTCCCCCCAAAAAGACACTGAATGCGTTAGCTGTGATGACGGCGACATCAGAAGCTTGTTCGTTTAATATCTATTTAGACATGCCTACTTTATAACCCATTTGTTATGCAATTATAATAAAAACACTTACGGAGTGCTTTGGCCAGACTTTTCAATTAAAAGTATGAGAATGCTGATAATTCAAAATGTGTGTGTATGTGTATATATATGTATGTGTGTGTATATATATATATATATATATATATATATATATATATATATATATATATATGCTTTGGATAGAAGTGCCGGATAAAAAGCCCACATGATAAATAGTAGCCTGTTCTGCTGTTGAAAATGTGATTTGATGGTTTACTGCCAGAAGTGGATTACTGCGAGACAAGACTCTTCACCCGTCAGCTGATTCTAGTCAGGATTAGTGAGGAGTGTTAAGTGTGCCTCTCAGCCTGCTGCTGACTTGGTCTGCGGCCACCAGAGGAGGAAGGGTGGTGGTCATGTTCCTTGGCTGTAGTGACACCTACTGGACTCCTCAGCCAAAGTGCAAGTAAGTTGGGGTGAGAGGTCATGGGGGAAGGGGCAAGCAAGTACTCTTATGGGAACCTGGGAATGAGGATTTTTCTTCGTTAAACCAAACTGTGGCACATTAGGGTCAAGCCACCGCATGGCTCCTCAACTCGACAGATGTTTTAGATTTTTCAAATAAAGAGACAATCGGTGAAATATGTGTGAAAAGTTTTAAGTGTAAAAACAAGATTACTTGGTATTCGTCCTTGTTTAGTAAGTATTAAATATGATCAAGCAGCCCTCGAAATGTGGACATTGTACAGCCATTATGAAGCAATTGAAAAAAACAAACGTTAAGTTGAAGTACATTTAAATAAAAGTCCAATTTTACAGAGGTTTATATGGATGTTATATTGACAAGAATGGATACAGAGGCAAAACAAAACAGACAAAAAATAGCTGATTTTCTGGACGAGAACAAAAACCTTGATTATTGATGGCAAGTGGAGCAGAGTAATAAATACTACGGATGTTTAAAATTGAACATGGGCCAGCGTGTACGAACATATCTTCATACACACATGGTGCTTATCGTTCTCGCTACGACAAACCATTACTCCATCAGCACATTTACTGTTCCCAGATACATTGAGCAACATTTTATGTTGGGGGGGGGGGGGGGGGGGCAGCGGCAACAGCCTGAGAATGTAGTCATGTGGACCAGGGAAACCCTACATACAACCGAATCAACACAAATAAAAGAGCTTGGCATTTCTTGGAGAGAACAAAATACCAACTGTTCCATACATCAAATAGGACAAAACAACTATTGACGACAACCTGTGGCGCTAAAGACGAGCTGTTAGTCAGCGGTACAGTGACTCAATCTCCCCTTGCTCATAGCAACCGATTCAATGTGGTACTGGTCCAGATTTGTTTCAGTAAGGTGACATGACTAGTGGTTCAAGTGGGAGAAATAAAACAAAACACTAAACAGACATGGTCAGATCCTCAGCGAGACGGGCAACATGGCGACAGCATGATTCCCCGTAGCCTTTGGCCAATTGGAGCACTGAACACACGCGTGCCAAACGGAGCGACGGGCGGGAGATGTACTGTAGTAAGACCTATCTAAACACACGCTACTGCATGACCAAGTCACCCTGAGATTGCTGAGTCAAATTTTGGCAATTAACACCCACATGGCTTTTGGTTCACCGTCCATGTTACAACTTTGCTTGTTCATGAATTAAACAAAAGAATGTTTGATTTTTTTTGTGGTTTTTCTTCATTTTTTCTACAAATGCACATTTGAATTACACCTGATAAAAAAGCCATTTTGTAAAGAATTTGGAGTTCGTCACAAAACAGTTCTCTATGCAAAGCTCAATATAAATATCTATTCAGTCAAAATATTGTATATGCAAACAATGCATATCGCACACATGTATACAGTATGTGTTGAGGAATTGGTAAATACATGATTGTGTTTTCCTTTTTAGACCTGCAGAATTAGTCAGAGTGAAAGAGGAAGGAGCAGGAGGAGCGAGACATTCGTTAGGCGAGCAGCACTACGACTACAAGAAGAGCGCGACGTCGTGTAGAAAGGAGAAAAAGAAAGAAAACAGAAATGCATAATAATATAAAACGTGAATACTAACATCGATAAGTTTGCATGACGACACAACGGGACATAAAAAGCTTCACTTTCAGTTCTCTATTCTGTCAGCCGTGTGGCGACAGGTTGTTTGCGACACAAGAGGGAAAACTGACCTCGCTCGCCAAAGTTATTGTCTGTAAAGGCATTACGTCTGTACGAGAACGCTGTTCAAACCACCGTACCACTTGTTTCTGTACATTTTTCTTCAAAATACACGTGAACAAATAAGTATCTTCAAAACATACCATGTCCTATGTTTGTTTCACACGACACAACGTTGTACAAAATAAGGCATCTCCTTGGAAACACGCCGCCACTGTAGCTTCATTTGTTTTTTGCCACAACTTTACACTTTCCCAGTAAAAAAACAAAACAAAAAACAGACTGCTTATGGACATCAAGTCACTATTGTACGTGTTAAAATATATATATGTATATTCATAGAACATTTTTCATCCTAACAATTTTTTTTTTAATTTATTGTTTTTAAAAAAAAAAGCAGTCAGGAAGTTCAGGGGACCCAAACTGAGCAGTCTGTGGGCAGCTGTGTGTGTGTGTGTGTGTGTGTGTGTGTGTGTGTGTGTGTGTGTGTGTGTGTGTGTGTGTGTGTGTGTGTGTGTGTGTGTGTGTGTGTGTGTGTGTAAAGATGATGGGTGGTCACTGGTCACTCCATGACGTCGCTGGCTGCTACCGTGGAGACGAGCTGCAGGGGGATCTCTGCGTTGGCCAGCAGGTCTTGCGCGTGGCTGGAGCCCTGCTGGATGTTGGTGAGGATGAGGGTGGTGCCGCCTGTCGTCGTGGCGATGATGCTGCCGTCCGAGGAGCCCGCCGACTCCAGCGAGGCCACGGCCACGCCCCCAGAGGCCACACCCCCGGAGGCCGTGCCCTTCTTGTTCTGATGGGTCTTGATGTGCTTGGCCAGGTGGTCGCTGCGCATGAAGCGCTTGGAGCACTCTGGGCACACAAACTTTTTCTCCCCTGGAGGAGGAACAAGAGTTTAGAAACGTTGCCTCTTTCAGACATGTGGCTTTGTTCAGTCATGTGACTTTGACAGGGGGCCTTTTCTTTGTCTTAATACACAACGCGAGACAGCTTAGGATGAGTGCATAAGAATGTTTTGGCCCAGTTCAAATAGCTGTACAGGTGGCAACATGTCATTCCCTGGGGGGGAGACACTAAAAATACTTGTAACTTTTATGACTAGCCTGACCTGCAATGACAAATACTTCACTGACATAAATCAATGTTGTTTCGTTAGATCAAAAAATAAAGCTTTATTATTCCTACGCAATATTATGAAGCATAAAAACTCCAATTCCCTCACGAGGCCACAATGATTTTAATACGTACGTAAAAAAGCTAATGAAACCGGCTCATGTTTTGCCATCATCTCCATTCACCCAGACCTGACCGATAAACCCAAGCAGGGCTGCCGCTACCACATTTTTTAATTAGTCCACTAATTGTTTTGGTAGGAATTACACGTTGCACTGCATCAAATTGACGCACAGAGCCAGTTTGAAATCACAGCCAATTGATAGAGTGGTGGTGTGTGTGTGGGTGGTGGTGTGTTTGGTGCAGCAGACGGAGCACCTGTGTGTGTCCTCCGGTGCCTCTGCAGCTCGTCGCTGCGCGTGAACCTCTTCCCGCAGAACATCCAGCTGCACACGAAGGGCCGCTCGCCCGAGTGCCAGCGCAGGTGCGCTCGCAGGTGAGACGTCTTGCCGTACACCTTCTCACAGCCTGCGATGTGGCAGATGTGCTGCTTTTTCTTCCCCATGCTGGACCCCCTGGTGACACACACACACACACACACACACACACACACACACACACACACACACACACACACACACACACACACACACACACACACACACACACACACACACACACACACACACACACACGAGTGACACAAGTGGTTAGTGACTCGGTGTGTCCAATTTGTCCCCGTTATTAAGACACAGGAACACATGGTGTGGAGACAGACGGACAGAGAGAGAGAGAGAGCCTGGTCAGCCAGACTAACGCCCCACCAGGCAGACTACCAACCTAGCCAGACAAGCTAACTCCCTGCCATACAAACACTTCTGGTAGAAGACTCTGGGTTTCCCAGAGCAGGCCGAACCATTATGAACAGTCATTCCTGCCCATGTCCGTTAAGATTCTCAACACTAACAGGTAATGTAGGTTGTTGGCCATGGGGGTTGTGCAATGTGTCGCCATTGTCAGAAGGTGTGTATGAAGCTGTGTTGTTGAGATGTTGATGTTTTTTACTATGCTGTATGTATGATTCTATCCTCTGTGGAACTGCAGGACAAATTTCCCTACAGGGACATTAAAGTACATCTTATCTTAACTTATCTTAAAACAAGCTAGGTTAGCTAACTCCCCACCCAGGTTAACTCACAGGGCTGAAACAATATGCTTATCTCACAATTTCGATATTATCACGATACTTGGGTGCCGAGTCGATTTTTATGTATTGCGATTTTTGTTTACTTTTTTTAGACCATGGGAAAAATCATACACTTCCAGAGACTGCACTGGGAGGGTTTAAGATGCTACTGTTGATGTAGTGTACTTCTTGTATGCTATACTGGGAGGGTTTAAGGGAAGGTTACATGCTACTGTTGATGTAGTGTACTTCTTGTATGCATTTCATGTGAACATACTGTAAAAACCTCACCTCCCGCCTGATTCTTTACAGTTGGGGCATGTGCAGGCCACTCTGCGCAGCCTCTTGCCTTCCTGGCCCAGCTGGTCATCCTCATCCACCAGCCTCACGTGGAGGTGAGACAGGTCACTGGTGTTCAGCGTCGAGTCCGCCCCCAGCTGCCAGTCCTCTGAGTCGGGCTCTTCCTTTATATGGATGTCTGGGGGGGGGGGGGGGGGGGTTGGGGGAGAATCGATCCATACATCAATATTAAATGGCTATGATGATAACATGCCGAATAGCATACAAAACTCATGCTGGGAAAAGTATTTGTCATTAGCTCATGTGAATAGCTCTCATGATGATTGTGGCCTCTTATCAGATAACCTGATAGAAAACCAGCAGGTTTGGCACATTTTCAAGAGAAAGCACCATATTATTTTACAATGTTGAACAGTTCAATACTCAATGGTAAATATGTGCATTGTACATAGATATTTATAGGATAGTCATATATTTATTTATTTAATATTTATTTATATATTACATTTATTTTTTAAATTTTTCTTGTGCATGACTTGATGATTGTGCATGACTTTACGGATGAGGTTGACGTTTAAGATAAAAAGCCATTTTAAAAATCTTACGCAATCACGTTTTAATAAAAATGGCCGATTTTAAATATGGGCTTGTAAAGGGGCTTAATTGTTTGCACACTTTGGAATGGTTAAGAAGCAAAACGATACAAAACGTGTAACTCTGCATCTCTTTACTTCTCATTTCACATGAAAGCAATTCTCCTTAATTGCCATCGTTGTGTTTCAATTTCCAGCGTTTTCTGACAGGCGTACTGAAACCCTTCCTTTTGTTTATTTGCAAGTCAGGAAACGACTCAACAAGGAACATGTGGGCAATCATTTTCCTGTAACCAAGTTGCTTCCTTTAAACATGTGTGATGTATTCAAATTGGCTATTAGCCTATTGCTTGTTTATGAGAGAAACAACCCAAAGGGTTGATTCTGCTGACCAAAGTGACATGACGGCTGTCTCTTTGTGGTTTAACGGACTTTCGGAAAACAATGAGATGTTTGACAGACAACACGGGAGGAGAAAGTCATTGTATGTTTTCCTCATTATGGACCTCAGCATTAGAAAAGCTGAGCGATACACTGACCTCAACCTTTAAGATCACATTAAAGAGGGAATTGTGTGACTCTGTGCTTGCATAAATCGGCAAACATCTAGAATTGCAGTGTAGATTGAACCAGCCGAATAACAAACATAAATGCATGTCAAAACCTATAAACCTTGGCCTTCTGCTTCTAAGCTGACAATAGACTGATTATTGTCACAAGGTAAAACAAATGTTTGGATAGATATGCCGCAATTTAGATACGCTGCGACAATTTAAAAAAGGTTACACAAATTCACTATTAGTTAGAATATTAAAGGACCCCTATTTTACCACCAGGTGTGAGTACGATTAGCCATTACAAGCTGTTTCAATATTGTTATGAGACTACCCTCTAGTGACATCATAAGCGGGAGTATCCACCCAGCTGTATGATGGATCAGCCTACCAGTTGGTACAGTCCACTGGGCAGGCTGGTAGAATGATCTAGTCATCATATATCTGGGTGGACACTTCCACTTGTGATGTCACTAGAGGGTAGTGACATCACAAATTTGAAACGGCTCGTATTGGCTAATTACACTCACACCTGTTGGTAAAATAGGGGCTCTTTAAATCAAAGATGACAAGATAGCATCCCTACTGACAGGACTACGGAAAACAACACATTGAACAATTGTATTTGCATAGACTTCCACCTTCAACAACACTATGAGCATAAGGAGACACGGTACCGGTACCTCCGGGGCTGCTGCCGTCCTGCTGGGCGACGGAGTTTACAGTCACCGTCTGCAGGTTGGGGCCGCCCCCCAGGGAGAGGGTGATCTGCTGGGCTGCCGGCGTGGTGGGCAGCTGCAGGTTCTGGAGGTTCTGAACACCCTGCACCTGGAAGGTCTGCCACTGTATCTGACCGGAGGCTGTCACTGTCTGTGCTTGGATGATGAAGGTTCCCGGGTTGATGAGCTGCAGGTTCTGGTCGCCCGCCGCCACTGACTGGACCACCTGACCGTTGCTTGTCTGGGCCGGCACTTGCTGTAGCTGAATGATGGGCTGGCCAGAAGACGTGTGGATGTTCTGAGCTTGGTTCTGCTGGATGAAGACTTCGTGGAGACCAGAGCTGGAGTCTGCCGGCTCCACGGACATGGATGACAGCACGCCGTCTTGCGTCATCAGAACCGACTCGTTGGTCGAGTCAGGCAGCGACGACGACGACGACGACACCGGCACATACATCTCTTGGGTTGCGCTCAAGTCGTTTACGGTGAGCGTTTGTGAAAGCTGCTCGCTGGGCTTCCCCGCACTCTCCGAGTCGCCCGCTGGCTGACTGGACAAAATAAGCTGGCCGTCCGCCGTTACCCCAGTTGCTATCGTCTGGGCGCAGGACAGGCCGAGCGAGTCCAGCTCCAGGCTGTTGAGGGGAACCAAGGTTATGTTCCCGGGCAAACCCACAGGCACGTTCGTAACAACCTGCCCCTGGTTGCTGAAGGTCGAGCTGTCGATCGACACTCCCTGGAGCTGCTGGAGGTGGCCGGTCGATGACACCAGGCTCTGGGTGTTGGCCAGCATGTCCGCGGCAGACACGCTGATGCTCTGGCTGCCGTCAGGCAAGATCTGGATCTGCCCCAACGAGTCCTGGCTCAGAGCGGCTGTGTCCATCGGCGAGGCCGAGAAGCTCAGCTGTCCGTCGGCTCCCTGGACCTGAGGAATGACTTGATACTGGATGTTAGGCACTGCGTGGGTGGAGGAACCGTCCGTTCCCGAGGTCACAAAGATGTGTTGGCCCTGGAGGTTCTGCAGCGGAACAACGTACTGGCCGCTGGACGTGAGGATCCCCTGGTTCTGGATCTGGATCAGCCCTGATTCGTCCTTGGTTGTTGCCGCGGGCAACACTTCCCAGCCCTCGGTCCCGGTGAGTTGGATAGATGCCAGATCGGAGGGCTGAGGAAGACAAACAACACATGACATTTAATAATACTTTACAGGTGCTGTAGGGAAATTGGACTTCAGCCAAAATACTTAACTACAAGAGTAAATTTATATTAATGAGTAATTTAGCAGATGTTTTTGTCCAAAGTGACTTACAAAACGTGGCTGAGAATCAAAGCATACAATCAAAATCGAGAGTAGATACAAAAATGTATAGTGCTGTAAAATAGAGCTCAATGATATGAATTTCTTTTTTTTTTTTAAATCACATTGCGATTATTTTGACAGATCATATTGCGATTGCAATATGATTCACAATTAGTGGGAATGATCATTTTTGCATCACAATTTTGATTTCACAATTGTTTTGTTTTATAACATATGGAGAAAAAAATGTGTAGGTCAGGGCATCTCTGCAGTACTACAGTACTTCATTTATAATAGTTTTATAAATATTACACATTTTACCCTCATCAAAAAATTGCAGCTCCTGCAATTTGGAAGTTACACTTGGCCATATTGCGATTTCGATAATATTTCGATTAGTTGTTCACCCCTAGTGTGAAACCTAGTTTCAGTGTGATAGCCCAATGCAACACCTGGTGACCAACTGAAATTAACCTGCGTGTGTTTTAACACAGGACAAGGCAAACATAACTATCCCCACACATACATTAAGACTTACTCAACCAAACAGCGTACAGTATGTAGTGGAGTAAACAACAATAATACATTACACAACCCTCCTGACCCTAAATGTATCTACATAGATGACCAAACTTATTTCATAAGTCTAAATTCAGTAGAAGCCCGTTATTGTAAAACAAGCATATAATAAACTACGCAAGTCAACATTTCTGTGATGATGAGTATGTGGTTTCAGGTTTGACACATAATATAATGTATTGGCGCCCGATAGGGAAAAGGTATCCTCCTAACCTATGACCAAGAATGCAGCAGCACAGCCACCACCACCCGCTTAGCATAAGAAACCACGTCCCTGAACCCTAATCCTCCAGCCGAAGGTGGGGACGACGACAACTCACCACCACATCTTTATCCACCTCCGAGGCCGGGGAGCCCACCTTGCTGCAGGTGGTCGCCAGCAGGTCGAGCGGCGACGGCTGGGCGTCCTTGCGCGCGAGGGGCGTGGTCAGCAGAAACAAGTGGGAGTTAGTTTGAGGGCCACAGAAGAAGGGGAAAAGAAAAGTTGGAGGCTAGAAACTTTGGGAAAAAAACCGTGTGAACTCCCCCCCCGCAACGAAGCACTCACTCAATCACACTCACTCACTCACTCACACCCCCCCTAACCCTCACCTGGTCTCCCCTGCCGGGGTCCTGCTGCAGGAAGCCGCTGTGGGGGTGGCCGCTGCTGCTGTTGCCGTCCACGTCCGCGGCGGACATTTCCTCTGGTTTCACGGGCTGTTCCGGGGCTGCAACACAGCGCGGCGGTAGGCTAACGTTAGCAAACAATACAGCCGTTATTATTCACCACTTCACAACGTGCGCGCTCGCTGCTTTCAACCCCAGAACCGCACCGCCAACCGACCCCCGCCCGCCCGCCTCACGCTCCCATAACACGGCGACGCGAGGGTTTATTTGTTGTTTTTTTGTTGTTGTTGTTGTGGTCGCCTTGTTTTTCAACTGGAGCTAATTAGCTAGCGTGAGGGGGCTAACTCCGCTAGCGGGTTCAATAGCAGCAGCGGAGCTAGCGCGCTCTTAAAAAAGGGGGGGGGCTAACTTAGCTTAGCCTAGCTTAGCTTCGCGCAGAGAGAGAGAGAGGGAAAGACGTTGCGTTTACGTACCGGTCATTGCGTGACTTGTGGGAGACGCGGGAAAGTCTGGCTCGTCACGCGCCATACATGACCGCGCGTTCAGACGCGCCGCAGGTTTTCGCCGCGAGACGGTTGAAGGGGGGGGGGGGGAGAGTGTCAGGTTTTTTTTTTTTTTTTTTTTTTTTTTTTTTCCTTCTTCCTCCTCTTGGTTTTTGATTGACGGGCGCTGAGGGGGGAAACACAAAGGGTGGGGCCTGCCTGCGATGTTGACCCAGCGCGGTGACGTCACTACAGGAAATCCCGCCGCTCGTGCGGCGACGCGATTGGCTCACGGCTCGCTCTGCGCGCCGCGTCATCGCTTGCCAGTAATGATTATGGCGTTTTTTTTCCTGGATTTGTACGATGATTGTTGTTGTTGTTGTTGTTGTTTTTTTCTGTGTATCATTGCAGCATCATTGTTTATGTTTTAACGATTCGCTGGACACGCATGAACGCAATCTCTTTGTTTAATGAATGTCCTTTGAATGTTGCAACGTAGATGACACAACTACCCATGGTATCCAACAGTAATCAGGTTATGTTGTACTGTTATGTACACTGTTATATTTATTCATTGCAGTTGCTGCAACTGCTTGACCGTTTGATGTCTATTGAATGAGTAGTAGTTAGTAGATCTGCTCCTCTATTCTTCTATGCATCACATTCATTTTCATTACTACACCATTTCCTTAATGATAGACTTGACTTATAAATAAGATGTGAATGCAACATCTGCTTATAAATAATGTTTATAATTTGTTTTCATTGATTAACAATTATCATTTTGTAGCATTGGTGCACATTTTATATTCCCATGTATAACATTTATTTGTTTGCAATTAAGTTTTTGTAAACAGCTGCTGACACTTTTTTTTATCCATCTGATCTTGCGCAAACACAGCGCCACAAAAACGACATTGAAATGAGATCCGGCAGGAAGCCATTGTATCTGCGCAGTGTCAAGCGATGTTATCGAGGGCGGACTTGTGAGTTGTATTTGTGGTGTGTGTGTGTGTGTGTGTGTGTGTGTGTGTGTCAGTTCCTAGTGCGCGACCGAAGTGAGGCTATTTCTCTCAACCTTCAATTCAAACTTGGCCCATTACAGCCAGACTACAAAAGCACTTTCCCTGCACTCAGGAGCTCACCGCAGTGAATGGTGGATATTTCCAATCACTCTGCTGTCAATCCAAGTGTCAAGTAAACACAGGCCAATGGAAACAGCCTTAGAAAAACCTCCCGGCTCTGTCCACCGCACTCTGGCAGCCCTTGGAAACTCATCAGCAGTTTCAACAAAGACCTCCAAGTTAAAGGGAAAAGTCAAATGTCCTAATAGCAACACCCAGCTGAACACCCGGGAGGACACAGTGGTGAACATGTGATACATAATTGCCAGAGTATTTGTCTTCACACCTCTAAGTGCTCACTTTTCTTCACCTATAGCGCCAGGCGGGGGGGGGGGGGGGGGGGGGGGGGACTAAGGCAGTATTGACTGACCTTCTGCACGACACCCGCAGGGATCGGCGGCGAGTCCAGTTGAGTTGCCTTCAGAGAGACTTTGTCATTCATCTCCGAGGACACAAGGCAGGGGCGACATTTTCCCGGGGGGGACGCGTCCCCACCGATGTTCAAAGAGAGTTTATTTGTCCCACCCGAATATTTCAGCGTAACGTCGTGCGATCTGACATTGCGGATGAAGTGACAACGCAGTCGTCGGCTGGTTCACAGCAGTTTAACGTTGAAGTGCATCTCTATGTGGCTTAAGCTGTACTCCCAGACATTGTGGAATACATGGTTGGCTCAAAGTTAAGGAAGGGTTTATGTCTTTGGAAGACCCCACACTCCCGACCCGATAGGCTTTATGCCGAGCGTCACGTGACCAAACCGGAAAACAGGTCTCCTGACTTCTGGTTGTCGGAAAAGCCGGTAGCAGCGGTAGGAACTGACGGCGACAGCTATTGACTTGGCCTAGTTAGCCCTTTTTACTGTTGGCGTTTTATTTGATTTTAACATCTGAATGTTAGTGAGAAGAAAAGATGGATGAAAAAAAAAAAAAAAAAAAAAACGGTAAAAGCTAGCGTGTGTCCGGGAGAGGGCTGCTCTCCTCGGACACATTACTCTGAAGCCCCGGTGACGGTCTGGAAGCGTGGATTAATAAATAAAATAATGTGAGTGCGGTACAGCGGACCTGAACCGGATGTGATGAGACTCACTATTTCGCCCTTGACACAAGGTACTGAGGTTGTGTTGGTGCTGCTAGAACCAGACGTGTACTACAATATCACTCGTTTTTTTAATTGCTATTATTATAAATCAAGTCTTATTTGAATGACTGACGGATAGCCTAGATATGCATGGTTTCGTCTACAGTGAACAAAGCGTGTTGTTGTTGTTACTGTGGCACATAGAGCAGCGGGGACTGCAGAGCGGCGTGTATAGCACACCGTGTGTCATATTAACATACTGACAGTTTGTTTTCAGCAGGGCCAGTGCGATGGACAGTGACCCCCCATGGAGCGAGACTGCCCTGCTGGAGGCACCTTGACGGACTCGGCAAATGGAGCCTCCGAAAGAGAAAATTGAAAAAGGGGTGAGGAGGGTGGCTGGAATATGAAATCTGTGTGACTGACAACAAGTTCACCTCTCCGGGCCCCACAACAATAACACGTTGTCCCTGACGAGGCTCACGGCCGTACGCCATGTTTAGCGTTGCGGAGTGGCGTTGAGGTCAAAGGTCGTTCTGTTGACAATCCTCTAACAAGGAAACACATTTGTACTACGATACCTGCAAGTACAGCTGCTCATGACATACCAGTCCGCTTGCGGCGCTTCATTCATAAATCTATCAGAGACATTCCTCCACTAATCCTTGAGGCGTTTTGCGTCTGTCAACGCGGTACTCGCAGGGTTTCATATGCCTGTGGGTGAAAGCAATAAGTCAAAGTTAAGTAAGAGATAAATAGTCTTAATGTTAAACTCTACTCAGCCAAGTGCTATCGTGTAAGCCTTTCTAAACAAACAAACGCCTAACCTTGCTATTCTAGTTGAGCTATTAAAATCTGTGTCATGTACAGTATAGCTATTGTTGCTGAGGCTATTTACACAATACCAATAATTATAACTAAGGGAAGTTTTATTTAAATCCAAAATCAGGTTTTCTTCTCTATAATGTTAGGATCCACTGGTTCAGTGAGTTATGGAATTTCCCCACAGGCCGTCTGTGTACAGTTATTATTTAGAAAAATGGCTGTGATTTAAATGTTTATTCACCACAACACATTTTAAGTTCATTATTCTGTGCTTGTGTGATTTACAATAGCAGCTCTATTGTACTATACTCTGGAGTACTTTAGAAGGATTTCTTTCTGTCCTCTTTCAATCTTGGTCGAGTGCCATTGTGGTTTCTTCTGGCTGGACTGGCACCACTTGATTGATGGTATTGTCACAGAGATTTTTCCAGCAGAGTTTTACTGAGCATGAGTCACTTATTAAGGAGCTACAACAATTGTCTGATTAAGCTGGATGCGAAATATCTGGTCATTGTACACAAAGGCTCATAATATGTTGGAGGCGACAAAGCTACAATATATTGTTTTTAAGTTGTTTTTAGCAAAAGATGGGATGATCACATACAAAAAGGACGATCTATTGATTAGTTTGGTCTTATTGGCTACTAGATGGCTACTTTTAAATGCGATGAAAGAGCCGACAACATCTCTGGTGTTTACCGACATTTATGAGGATTTATTTCAGGTTTGTTTTTTTTACGAAATGGGAAAAAAAAGAAGAAGATTTATTGTCACTCTATGAAAAACAATGGGGCCTCCTCAGTCCCTGACCACTGACGACAACTTCTCACTCCCTCGCTGGGCCTTCAAACTGCGGCCAGATCATAAATCTTCCAGCGTGAGGTTTGTTTACCAACAGCATCGCTCTGGCACAAGAGGAACGCAAGAAACGGTCTGAGACGTGTCTCGTCTCGGGACGCTATTGTGCTCTTAATAGAATCTGTATGGTTTCACTTAGCCAGCAGTCAGACGAAAACATTAAAGTGGTCCCATGGAATTCACTTTACTGTATGATTACATGAATGTTAAATCCCCTTCTGCGTTGATTGTGTTCTGTGTGAATGCTTGTCTATTGAATGGCTGTGCCACATAAACGCAAGGCCGGGACTTCTATAGGTAGTATCGGCCTAAGTGCAAACAAAATCAATGGTTTGTGTTGGAATAACGTAAGCTTAATGTTGATTGCTGAAGTCTTTACTATTTCTTTCATTTTAAACAATGAACATAATCCTACATGAAGTGCTTAATCTTATTTTTCTTCCAAGCCTGCAGGCTGTCATCTCACTTTATTTCCATACCAAACACTATGCTTTGTAGTGCCGGCAAAGGCGCCCTCCATAAACACATGTTTGCTCAAACTTGTATATGCAATGCCATCCTTGGCAAATAACCATTTTTATTCAATCTTTTTGTTCCCATCGAAAAGGCCATTTTGTTCCGTGCAGCATTAAGATATTCAGCCAGGGAGAGCTGATCTTCACACTGCGTCTGGGCTCCCGCCGAGAAGACAATCTAAGTTTGGAGCGCCGCAGCACCAGCTATACAATTCCATCAGCATAAACGCTTTGCAAACACTTACACACAAAATATAGGGGAGGGGGGTGGGGGGGGGGAAATACACACACACACACCCGCGCACACACACTACTTCAGCACCCAGAACTCGCTCTCTGCTTGTGCGGCTGGATTGTGTCAACTTCCATTTTCTATCAATACAGAATATCATAAAATGAAGACTTGGTGAAGAAATATTTTGAATACATATTTCTTTATTTTTGGTGGTGGTGGTGGATACACCGTAGTTCAGCAGCATGAGTAAAACAGATACTCTTTACTCTCGCTGTAAAATAAATATCATTTGTAGTATTTTTTTACAACGTTACCTGTACATTTTTACCCCAAAAAATATTCATCAATCAAGAGCGAATGCAAAACCCGAAAGGTTAATTCAAACATAATTCATAACAACTATTTCAGCTGATTATTTCATTACTGTAGACCTATCAGTGTCCCACAGTTGCCCTTCTAGAGGATGGCGAAGCGTCTCTCCCTCCAGATACAAAAGCCGTCCGCGGCTCTCGCCACTGTCACTCCCGTCTTTTTAATTCTCTAATCAGCGGCCGGCCAGGGCTCCTATCGGCGTCCACACGCAGCCCGGCCACTCGATACAGACATCCCAGAACACACACCGCCTGGTTTTGTCAAATGTTTTATTGAGTGTAGACATCTGGGCTACTGTAAAACATGCATTATCTGTACGCAGGGGGAGAGGACTGGTGGCTTTGTCAGCGCTGTCAGCGGTGTCAGGCCTGGCAGCCGTGATGGAGATTAATGAAGTATCAGGAGGGTAATACCATTCTTCACACGCTGGAGTCGGGTCGCTCCCCATCTTAAATAGCAAAGCTGTCAGGGGTGGTTTTAGTGGATTCTCTGCTCTGGGAAGAGAAAGAGGTGGTTCGATGGTACAGGACAGCAGAGCAACAGTGAGAGAGAGAGAGAGAGAGAGGGGTGTAGGAGGTAGGGCTATGCTATGTGCTGAGATGGGGCCACTGTAGAGTTATCTCTTAATTTGAAATACATAATTATGTTCTAATTCACTTTTTCTTTAGGGGCATTGGGTGCGTTGAATTGGAAAAACATGATGGCGCCATCTTCAACGTTGTAGTTTGTTCCCTGCTGTCTGTGTTTTCCTGCTGCCTGTAAGAAAGGAATTCAATTAAAGAACAAATAATTACATTATTTTACATATAGGATTTTGTTCTACATATAATAATTATATCAAAGAAAATGTAACTTTTCTCCCTCAATAACAAGTAAATATAAAATACAACATAATATATTAACATCTGATAATTATCTTCTTTATTAAGAAAATATTTCATTTCACATACGCTCTCCTTAACGCACACAGATGCACACACACATTTACATACACATGAGCACACATGAACAATTGCTCGCATGCATTACCACAACCACACACGCACATACAGACATTACACCCCTACACACACACACACACACACACACACACACACACAAAGACACACGCACACAAAGACACACACACACTGTGTTCAAAGCTGAATTCCTATTGAGTAATGAATCCACTTGTCTGTTACTGTTCGTTAAGTAAAACAAAAAAAAGAACATTTGATTTCTTTGATTACACCAACATCTCACTCCTTAAGAAAACTGAACACTAAACTTTTCTCTCGTCCTTATCCCTGCAAACTTAAAATAATTGACTTGATGTGCTAATATGGACATGCATTCTGCTACTGCACAGCGGGCAATTAATTAGAAGAATCAATGTCCCTGCAGAGAGAACATTTAATCCACACTCAATACCACCAGGAACACGGCGAAGGAGAAGGAGGCAGGGAACAAATCAATGGCTATTTGTGATTCCTGAGTATGTATTAAACTAGACCCGTCTCGCTGGATCATTTGCACTTGAAAGCAGCCATCTGGAGCAGCAAGCTTGGCTTAAGCAGATATGATTACTAATAATGTGATATCCCTGTACGCTGCCCCCTATTCAGGAAGCCTATTCCCACAACTCACATTAAACGGGATGGACTTTAACGCCTCAGCTCCGAATGCACCCATGTTTTTATGAGCCCCCCCCCCTGCCCCCCAAAAAAGGGATTAGTAAGAAAGCAGAAAAGGACGCGACTCTCGGATCTGAACCTCAATGGCAGCAACCCCTCGAGACCCACGCGTCTAACGTCTGATTGGCTGGCTGGGCAGGGTGTGTGTGTGTGTGTGTGTGTGTGTGTGTGTGAGGGGAGGGGGGGGGGGAGGCAGTGGGGAGGACAATACCCAGCCAATGGATTGTAAATTAAATACATTTTAAAAGGCATGGATAATAGAATGGTTGGAGAGTGTTTTCGTAACACCTTCATGCCACACTCTGGTCGTCTGAACGAGCAGTTTTGTGTGTTTGTGCGGCTGTCATTGGATTAGCAGGGTGTGTGAGTGGAGGTGTGTGTGTGTGTGTGTGTGTGTGTGTGGGGGGGGGCGTTGATATAATAGGACGTTTCCATGACAGGATCGCCAGGCTCGCCACTGCTCATCCCACATGTCACCCGGCGAGGGGTTAAAGTTACACCCGTTCGCATTTAGTCGATTAAATCTTTACTCTCTAGTTAAGCTATCGGCCCCTTTGACATTTTCAAGTATCCTCGAGATTATTAGAAGAACCGTTTATTTATTTTTTTGGTCCCCAAAGACAAAAACATTATCTGTTCATTTACAGGGCTGATTGATGTCATAATTGAAATGTTTTTTATTTGCAGAGTAGAGAGCTTTCAAGGCATTTAAAAATATTACCTTTATTAAGTGCGCGGCTATTGTCTCGTACACAAATTCCCCAGTTATTAAATGTGAGAGGCGAGTGCAGCGCGGTAACAACAAGGTCAAAACAAACACTGGCGGCGGCACTAAAACAAGATGTGCACAGACACATTTCCACGCCACTCAGCCATGTCGCGGTCCTGATTTGAGGCATTTCACACTTTATTTAACCTGCCTCTTTTTATCAGCCTCTCATGCCAGGGTGGCTGGGGGGAGATCTGGCGTGAGAGAGAGAGAGAGAGACAGAGACAGAGAGAGAGAGGAGCCCTCTCTGTCTGCGTGGCACAGAGCCACGTCTCTACAGCCTACATCCGATATGAAAAGCGGGGTGAGAGCGCCGCTCCCTCGGAGGGAGTGGGCAGAGACGTGGTGAACAAGGCGCCACAATGAGCTTCTTAAGGCACATTGTGATAAAGTGACGCACAGCTGGACAAACTGCTCGTTCAGTGTGAATGGCCGCGTTTAAACCCAGCATCAGCGTGCTTGTCAGGAGTGCCGAGTGTGTGTGTGTGTGTTGCTGGAGAGAGTGTGTGTGTTTGTGTTGCTGGAGAGAGTGTGTGTGTTGCTGGAGAGAGAGTGTGTGTGTGTGTTGCTGGAGAGAGAGTGCGTGTGTTTGTGTTGCTGGAGAGAGAGTGTGTGTGATGCTGGAGAGAGAGAGAGAGAGAGAGAGAGAGAGAGAGAGAGAGTTGTGTTGCTCAAGAGAGTGTATGTGTGCAGTCATTTCTTCCCAAGTAAAAAAAGGCATCTTGCTGGTTGGAGCGGTTTGTGCGTGTGTGTGCGTGTGTGTGCGTGTGTGTGTGGGCGTTTGTGTGTGTGGCTACTGTCATCGCGCGCTGATGGCGGGAGACTTCTCCTCCTTCCCCTCATCTCCGCCGGGCTCCCTGACTGCTCACCTTGACAGCGTTCCTCGCTGCCTTCCTCCTTAAAATCCTGGATTCTCATGACTTCCGCCGTAATGAAGCCCCTCTGGAAGTCCGCCTGGATAGCTTCCCCCCGCCGGCGCCGGCGCTGCCTTCTGTCACGCGGAGAGAAGCGGGAGAGGGGAGAGAGGGACGCGTGAGGCAAATGAATTGTTTTGGAGGAAGATGGATTGCGGCGTGCGCGCCGGTGATGTGGAGCGGGATAGGGCCGAGTGACGGGGGAGGGAGGGGTGAGGGGGTGAGGGGGTGAGGGGATGGGGGGGGGGGGGGGGGGGGGGGGAGGGTTGCACTAGGGGCTGAAAGTATCCCAGTGTTGATTTCAGGATAGCTGCTCTCCAGCCGTCTGTGTCCTGCTAGGGGCAGCCTGCGCTCCGATAAGGACCGGCCGCTTCTATCAATGCCTTCTGATTCGTGTTTGGTGCCTCTATTGATTTCTGTCCAAGCAATCTTGGCTTATTATGGGCTGCTGCTTGGCTCTCTGGTCAGGCCGGCAGAAGGCAGTGGTGCGGCGGATGACTGGACCCACGGGCCATTTTGGTTCATCTCAAACTTAGGTAGTTACGTTTGCATGTATTTGGTTGATTATATTACAACTGGTGTCATTTTTTATCTTTTAAACCAAGGTTTAAAAAAATAGCCCCTTGTCACTGTCCTTTGATAATAGAGATCAAATCAGATAAGATGGCAATTGAAAAAAACATTGTAATATTTTACAATTGTATTTGTTCACATTGTATCTTGTTTGGGTTTCGTGAAGTCAGTATTTCTAACTATTAAACTGCAATTTATATGCAATGAAATATAAATGACAAATGACCCAAATAAGTGACAAGTCTCTCTCTCTCTCTCTCCCCCCCCCCCCTCTCTCTCTACTCTCCACTCACACTCTCTCTCTCTCTCTCTCTCCCCCCCCCCCCCCCCCCTCTCTCTCTCTCCCTCCCCATCCCTCCCTCCCTCCCTGCTCAGGAACTGGTAAGCGTTTTTAATTATGTATATAATCGGGTTGGGGTCAACATATTTCATGCCAAAAGGATGATGCCTATTTAATGACTCCAATACATTACCAGCTCCACGCGGCCCCACTGACAGACTGCTTGTGTGGTGAACTCCCATTTATCAGCATCAAGGGCTCCCCTCGCACCGTAAGGAAGCTACGTCGCGCTAGTTAGCGGCGACGCAGAGCAGACTGATAGATAACGTTCACCTCCGGGCTGCCTAATAAAGCATGAGGCCTTTGGAACACGACGTTACTGAGTGTAGTTTTTATAATGCAAGAAATATTGGCGTAATATAGTGACTCACTGATGCTTACCTGACTAAATACCACCGACACACAATCACGGCCATCGGTGATCAGTCATGTGACGACGATGGGACGGCGAGGCGATGGCTGTGGGCCCAAACACACACACAGACACGCACACACACACGCACACACACACACACACACGCACACACACACACACATGCACGCACACACACACAACACACACACACACACACACACAACACACATGTTGTGGAGGCGAGCGAAGACATTGCCCATGCACACCAAGGATTAGCATGCAGCTAACCGTCATCATGTCACCAGAGTCATGATGAAGAGGTTCTTCCTGTACTGTGACCTTGTTGTTTTACAGGTTCATGTACAACTTCCACTTTAAACTGGGAAACGCTCCTTACAGTCTAAGCCCTCTATATCAACTCATCTTATTTTCCCGTGGGCTGAAAGGGTAAGTTACCATGATTGAAGTGAATTATCTAACTCAAGTTTAGTGTTTTGCCGTAGATGTAGGTTTCTTTATTGCAAAAGATTTTTTATTAAAAAAAAAAAAAAAATATATATATATATATATATATATATATATATATATATATATATATATATATATATATATATATATATATATATATATATTTGTTATATATTTCATGTATTGCCAGTCAGTCATTATTGTTTTAAGGACACTGGAGCAATAAACTGTTGGTTATTACTCAACGTAACACATGACATTGTTATACATAATAAATACAATTCAATACAATGGGTGGATTGAGTATCCACCATTTAAAATATATATATATATATATATTCATATACAATATTCATTTTTGTCTTTCGAAATAACTGGCTTCAAAATAAAATAGAATCTAAACAATCACAAACAATTTTCAAATGTGTTATAAAATATATTCTTTCGCCCAATCACCCCATGAGATCTCTCTAGCAGCAGATTTCTCATGTTAAACATTTAACATGAGCATTTTCCTATGACTGCACTCAACCCTGTCCGTCACAAAATCATCCCAACAACAAATCAAACACAACAAAACAACAACAAACAAAATGTTACGCACGCCAGGCAACACACTAGACCAGTGGTTCCTAAACATAGACTTTAGGTGGACCACTAAATTGTCATCAAGACCTTTCGTGGACCACCTCATATATATGTAAACAGTACAAAATAGATAACACACATGCAGTGGCTGAGCCTTTATACTCAATTATTACTGCAAGGAGGCCATGGCCAGTGGGAAACAGTGGAAAGATAAAGTCAGCAATGCTGCTTCTTAGCAAACACTAATTAACACAATATATTTATTTTCAATTATCTATATACTTTTTTCTGTTATTGTAAATGTGTATTTCAAGAATAAAATCTCACGCCTGCAGTACTCTCGCCTACCACCAGGTAGAAAAACAGTGAAGACAACAACATCTGCATTGGTGTAAAACCTGTGATCATGTTACAAACTGAGACACACGTACTCACACGCACATGCACACACACACACACACACACACACACACACACACACACACACACACACACACACACACACACACACACACACACACACACACAAAAACACACACACAGGGTGGGGGGTGGGGGGCCGGGAGTCCCCCCAGCCTCACAAACGGGCGAATGAAATGCGACATCAATTTGGGCGCAGGCGGCCCACCCGTCACACAGATTAAGCAGCCACAATGCAAAGCCCCCTTATCTCCCCCGGCAGGAGGAGGGCAGGCAGATCTACGCGGGATGGCAACATTCTCATGGACGTAATGGGCAAAATCAATTGTTGCCCTCCTCAATCAATGTAGTCCCCCCCCCCCCACGCCACCCCCCCCACCCCACGCCACCCCCCACCCCCTTCACACTTTCACTGTTCAGCAGCTCCGTCAGTAATTGAAGTTATCCTTGGACTGTAATGACTAGCTAAAGCTCAACCATGACAAGTTTAAAGTGCGTGATATCAGTGGAGGTGCCAGCAGGGTGGAACACTGTATCCCCACGTGTGTGTGTGTGTGTGTGTGTGTGTGTGTGTGTGTGTGCGTGTGTGCGTGTGTGTGTTCTTGTGTGTATCTGGCGCAGTGCACTCACCTGAACGGTCCGAGCGCGTGGCCCTCTTTCGGTCCGGCGGTGAAGAAGTCCTCCCTCTGCAGGGCCGAGGAGCCCACCTCCATGATGCTCCTCAACACACTGACTAGACGACCACATGGCAAAATAACGTCTTAGTTCTCACAGGAGCGTCGAAAACACACCACACCGGCGCATACATAGTTCAGACCTCTTAACCCTGAATGAACCTTCATGTATCCTGAAATAATAACAATAAGAAGAAGCAGAAGAAGAAGAAGAAGGTTATTTATATTGCATATTTCAAGAGCAGATGTCACAAAGTGCTTCACAAAAACAAAAAG
>JAOPHQ010003191.1:47500-77500 GCA_030340625.1 Merluccius polli | reverse complement strand
TGTCGCTCCGTGAAGCCTCCTCTCTTTGTACACTAAAAACATTCGCTTGTTGTTTGTCGATCGGCGCACGTGTGCGGTTATTCCACAAACAAATCTCTCGCGTCCACTTTTTCCCGTAAGCTTCACATTCGCCGCCCGTGGCACTTGATGACCGTCATTATAAACACAATATAAGGTGAAATAATGAAAAGTAGAAAACAAAACCAGAACAGCCTGAGGGTGAATGGTCACCCCCCCCCCCGCCCCCCCCCGGTCTATTTGTCTTCCTTGTGTGTGAATCCTGAAGGGGTGAATAATTCCTGTGTTTCCGCATGCCCGGGGCAGACTTTGATCTGCTTAAACCACTCAGGAGGGGAGAGGGAGGAGGTGGTGGTGGGGGGGGGGGGAGAGTACACAGGTGTGGTTACCTGAGCCAATGAGCTGTGCCGGGTCTGTCTGCCACCCATTCAGCTGAGCAGGACCGGGTGTTTTTATAATTCATCACCGCTTAGCCAGGTAAGCCCCCCGTCTGAAGGGTGGAGGGCTACATATGTCACCCTTAAGGGAGGCCTGGTGGTTAACACTGCTGCCCTGCTGCCCATAACCAAGACAAGTTAACACTGCTGCCCATAACCGAGACAAGTTAACACTCCTGCCCTGCTGCCCATAACCAAGACAAGTTAACACTGCTGCCCATAACCGAGACAAGTTAACACTCCTGCCCTGCTGCCCATAACCAAGACAAGTTAACACTCCTGCCCTGCTGCCCATAACCAAGACAAGTTAACACTGCTGCCCATAACCGAGACAAGTTAACACTCCTGCCCTGCTGCCCATAACCGAAACAGGTTAACACTCCTGCCCTTCTGCCAATAACCAAGACAAGTTAACACTGCTGCTGCCCATATGCAAGGCACTACATCATAGAGTATGAACCCGGGAACCAACATAGAGTTGGTTCCCGGGTCAATGGACAGGTTCAATGCAGAGGATGAACTTCCCCATGGGATTAATACGGTATATCATTATCATTATTATCTTAAGATGCAACCTAATGCTGACAAGCCTGAGTGTAATCCACTGCCAGGTGCACCCTCTTCCTCTTCCTCCTCTTCCTCACCCCCCCACCCCACACAGGTTAAGAGGACCCTGAACACCCCCCAACCCAAAAAAAGACATGCAGTGCTGAGCCAACACACACACGTCTGGATTCTCCAACTTGCATGTAAGATGCTAATACACACACACACACCCCTGCAGGAGAAAACGTGCAGACACACACACACCCAGAGCAATCCTCCATTGCTCTGTGAAGAAGGACAGGGATGAGATGAGCTCACTGCTCTCTGTGGGACACCACTCATCAGCCCAGTGGTGGGACACACACACGCATGCACACACACACACGCACAAACGCACACAGACACACCCACTCACAGACACACACACACACAAACACCGACATGCGGGAACGCACACACACACCTAGACAAATACATGGACACACACACACATGCGTGAACGCACACACACCTAGACAAAGACATGGACACACACACACACCCATGGTAATTTTGCCAGCTTCTGGTGCTCTTCAAAGCGAGCCTGTAGAACTCAGCAGACTGAATGGGAGCAGCTTAGTTAGCAGCATCTCATCAATCCAGCCTGAAACAAGCCTCTCTGGAGCGGCTTCTTAAGAGGCTTCGCCAACAACTTGCTTTCTTGTGAGTGATTAGAACGGCCATTCATTACAAAACAAAAACAAAACAATCCTTGGATGGACTTGGATGGGGCGATACAAGTATGTGCCGATTGTCAGACATCTTTAAAAATATAAGTTCCTGTGGGGGCTTTGTCACTCTCACATCTTCATCCACAATGGCCCGATTCAAGACCCTTCTGTGTGACGGTGAAAATATAAACAAATAAATGTGTCAATAAAGGCATAGGAAATGCTAACACAGACCTGGGGACCACGTACGACATCACAAAAAACTATCTTCATGGGGGAGCTGCCCCCGCTCCTTCCATTCATCACTGGGAAAAGAAAAAGGAAAGGGAGGGGGGCGGGATGAGGGGGGGGGGGGGGGGGGGGGAGAAGAGAGCGGAAGAGAAGAGAGAGGGAGGGAGGGGGAGGAGGGAGAGGGGTGGGGTGGGGGGGGGGGGGGGAAGAGAGGGGGAGAGACGAGAGGGGAGAGAGGAGTAGGAGGGGGTGGGGGGGAGAGAAGAGAGGGGAGAGAGGAGTAGGAGGGGGTGGGGGTGGGGGGGGAAGAAATGGGAGAGAGGGGAAGGAGGGGTGGGGGGGGGGACATCAAGATGTGACAATTGTGACAAGAGAAGGCAAAGTGTAGTGCAGCAGAATGCCGCACAGATTTCTCCATCTCTCCTCTCTCTTTTTCCCCTCTCTCTCCTGGGATGACAACTTAATGTCTACCACATGCAATATTTATTCCCATCGTGTGTCAGACTGTCTAGCTGTCCACGGGAGTACAAAGAATGTTACTTATTAGAATAAAAGCAGAAGGAAGGTAATCAAGGACACATGTAACATCAGCCAATCACGTCGCCTGGCAATCCAGCACCTACTCCCCCCCCCCCCCCCCCCCCCCCGTTTCATAACAATTCAACAATGGCTCTGATAACAAGCTTTCAGGAGCTGTGTATAGGGAACACTAAATTCATTTATTTATCTCATTAGACGTGTCAGGCTGCTGGACAGGATGTGACACGTGGACTTGGTTATAAGCGTCGAGAACAAAGATAATATACAGCAGCGACACAGCTCCACAACGCTACAGCTATCACAACCATGTGTCATTAAAGAAATGCATTTTACCGCCCCAGATCTTTGTAAACTGTACACTTTCAAGAAGAACAACCTCAAAGGGGTTTTCTTTTCACGCTTGTATGCAGCGGCCATTGCTCGAGGTTAGCATGCATGCTATGTTACAATTAGCAGTAAAGTGGAATTCAGAGCCATCTATGCATTCGTTAATCCAGTTAAAGACCGGTCCACTTCAGAATCACAATGCACATGTCATATAATGATAAACTCCAGGAAACTCCAGGAATGAAAAAGTCCTTGCATGGTATAATTTAAAAGTCGTTTATTGTTTTTTGAGATTTAAAAGAAAACCGAGGGGGAAGCCACCATTTCGCACGGTCATTTTAATAACAACAGAGTTCGCTTTGTTACAAGACAGAACTAAACGTTGGGTTAGGATCTCATTATGTGGGAACATGGCCGTCCCTGCGGTGCGTTGTGCAGGCACGTCGCATGCCCCCACAGACCCAACATGCTACGACCACGAGTTACGCATGGCATGTCCACACTGTCCTTTCATTATCTGGACTACATGCACTTAATAACCGGCCCTAAGTGATCCAACAGGGTTTTATGAGTGCCATCTGGTTCAGCTTTACTTGTATACACACGGCCTTTCGGGGAAAGCAGGGAGAAGCAGAAGGGACTCAACTGTGTGTGTAGGATGGTCTTTCTTAACCATGGGAAAGTGTTGCTTTCGGATCCAACACTGAAAACAAGAAGGAGAGGAGCGGACGACTGCACAGGAAATAAAACAGAACTGTGATTATGCATCCTGCCAGTTCAGAAGACCAGCGTTTTCTGTCTCCTGCTTGGAGCCGGTGGTTTTGCACTCAATAAACTTGCAATTGTGTTTATGGGAATTATGGTTTGGAGGAGTTTAGACCGCCTTCTTGAAAGGATTCTCACTAAATCCTAAAGTGTTTTTTTCCCCCTGAGTTAGTGTCTTAGTTAGAGCTGTCTGTCTGCTCATCAAGATGGAAGGCGTAGAAGAAGAGGCGTGTTTAGGGTTGTATTACAGACATAATGGACAAGGGGGAATGTGTGTTTGTGCGTGTGTGTGTGTGTGTGTGTGTGTGTGTGTGTGTGGAGAAAGGGGGTGTGTATTTTGAAAGCGAGTGAGAACAGAGGTGGTTTTTCTCAGCTAACTGTTCCATTTAATTTCAAACCTTTATTTAAGCCTTGAAGATCATTGAGGCAGAGTTAAACAAATCAAAGTGGGCGATACTCAGTGAAAACAACGGCACACTGAGGTGGAGAGGTTGAATGTCCCAGTCTTGAACTGTCAAGGGGTAGTGAGGGTGTCCATCTTGAAGATGTGTTGTAGATAATTCCATGTGGTTGGTGCACAAAAACTAAAGGCAGATTTCCCAAGTTCAGAATAAAACCGTGGGACTTGAAGCATAAGACAGCTAGTAGAGCGAATTTGGTAAGTATTACTAGACTGTGGTTCTCCAAGCTCCTCCTACAGACCGACTGCAACAGTACATCTGCTGCTCCCCAATCAAACACACGGAGAACACACACACCAGTATGTAAGCTAAGCAGCAACATCGATATCTCCAGCATGAGCCTTTTCAAGAGACAAAAGAATGAAAGTTTGTTGGAAATTATATCCGAGAACTACTTTTTTTTCCCTTCTTTATTTTGTTAAACTGTAATGCACACAACACAAAGTTAAATCCATGTGATTATCATATAAAAGAATAAAACAATGTTTCAGAAACATCAAAAACATTCAACATAACATGAAACAAAAAGTAGCACAAATGATTGGTTGCATGCATGCACGCTCGCGCACACACACGCACACGCACGCCGCTAATAAAAGCTCCAGCTCCAAGCCGCTCTTCTGTTCAGTCGGAGTACAGGCGAGGGAGAGGCACTCACAGACAGGTCACGCTTACCGGTTTTCTTAAAGGTCAACACAACTACTTAAGAGGCTCCAATTAACCTTACTGCACATTACTGAGAGAAGAGCAGGGGAAAAAAACAACTTCCCTGCAAACCCCAACTGTCCTCAGGTGAGCCGTCGGGTGTGCAAAACATACTCCGACTTCCCTCCGACGTCGTCAGCGTTAAAGCGATGGCCAATAAACCTCTCGTATCAAACTCCGATCAAAGAATCACAGATTACAACGCGGGCTGGCGGCTACAAGCTCTGTGGCTAAAGACCTGTCCCACCCCCCCACCCCCCCACGTGCAACGCCAAGCACAGCAGGGGCTGCCGGGAGGAGGACGGGACGCCAGACGGCCGCTGTCAACGCCGTGGCGTTACGACCGTCTCTAACGCACCGACTATGTGCCACAAGAAGACACACAGTCTTCCCTGGCAGCCCGCCGACGGCCAGGCTCAGAGGAGAGGAGGCCTCTCGGTGGACTCTTGTGGATGCCATTCCCTATCACGCAATGCCTCTCAGTCATAAACAGATGACAAACGCCGCCTTAATCATTTTTTACGAGCGGGGATGTGCATGGGGGGGGGGGGGGGGGGGGGGGTGGGCAGTGCATGGCTGGAGGGGAGAAGGAAGGTTGGGGGAGGGTGAGGGGGGGGGGGAGCAGGGAGCAGCGGGCGGTCGTTGTCGGCACGGAGGAGTGGGTCTCCTTGGGAACATCGGTCTGGCCGGCGAGCCTTTGATCTGGGACGCGGTCGCAATTACACCCGCGTCCAAATGAGCGCAGAGTCGCCTCCGAAGCAGACTTCAAACGTGAGCCGTGGATGCGTTCTCGCACACGTGTGCGTGCACGCACACACACACACACACACACACACACACACACACACACACGCACTGTACTGTAAAGGGATTGGAGCCATGTGCTCTCTCTCTCTCCACAGTACAGGATGCTCTCTCTCTCTCTACAGTAAATGATGCTCTCTCTCTCTCTCTCTCTCTCTCTCTCTCTCTCTCTCTCTCTCTCTCTTTCTCTCTCTCTCTCTCTCTCTCTCTCTCTCTCTCTCTCTCTCTCTCTCTCTCTCGTAAATGATGTACTGTATCCAACAGAGAAGCCAGGGATGAAAGCATGGCCTTCATTAATGGTGGTTTGCAGGAGCTAATACTGTGTATTCCAGCTGAATGAGGGCCGGTGTGGCATGTGGCCGTCTCTGGACTACAAAACACCACAATCCTAGTTCACACAATGGACACTTTTCTCTGTTTTTAACCTTCAGCAAGTCAGATGGACTTGTGGTTATCGGCCATGTCTGATAAGGCTGCTGTGATGCTGTTCAGAGATAGCCCACTGGCCCTCCACAATGCCACCAATTGAGGGACATTATCACAGAAACCAGGATCAATTGAATAGGCCTATATATTGTGTTGTGAACACGTCGAGTCACAAAGACAAAACGCAGCGTCGAATGATCCAATGATGTCTTGCCGACATGAATAAAATAAATGAATAAAAATGAAAACACAAACTATGCGACGCGGGTGCCGCAAACAACAGATCAAATTGCCTTATTTGCCTCATTCCGGGATTCTCTTTCTTCTGTGCATATTAAAGCTGAGATTGCAATTTGTCTTGCTGTTTGCTTTGAATAGTCCTTAACCGTATCATCATCTCAACGGCGCTGGAGGAAAAACAGAAGAGCACGGCGACAGCCAAATGGCAGTCTGGCGTCTCGGCTGCAGACCAGCCACCATTAGGGCTGAGAGCAGCGTTTATCGTACAATTAGGGGCAGCCAGATCTACCTGTAATCATCTCCATACAGGTGTGAGCTGCTCTCTGGACAAGGGAAGTGACTCATCACTCGTCAGACATCAACACTTTGATGTCGGCATTGTTCAACAGGGAGCCCCTCGGGGAGACCTGAGCGGTGGCGTTTACCTGTTTAAAACACTCAAGAGATTTATTGCGTTTCGGCGCAGTCAGAGAAACACACGCAACACGAGAGGGAAAAAAACACTCTTCCTGCTGCTGATGTTCTACATGTCATGATTCATCTGATTTATGGTCGTCTCCTCCCTCCTTCTGATTTTCATACCTCGCGTCAAGAACGTTTAAAGACACAGTCACAGGGAAGCAACTTCCCTTTGGATGTAAATCTGCCAAGAGCTGACATCCCAAACTAAAGAGGGCAATTGGAAAAGTGTGATAACAATTCCACAAAAGTTGGCTGTTATCGAGGAGACACATCCCTCTCCGATGTCACGAACCAAATCAGTCTTCTCACTCTGACCTCTCTCTGACCCGCACACAACATTACTTCTTAAAACTGCTGAAATAACTTTTCTTAGTATTTATTAGGGACCTAAAGTATAGGTGTAATTAAGTATAGCTACTCCAGTCACAAATGACTCCACTACAAACTGAAGTCCATATCAATTTTCACTTAAAATACTTACGCAAAAACAAAACAAAAAAACAAATCAACAAATCAAAAATGTAAATACACAAAAAGTTTATTTTGTTCGCATTCTGCTGTATTTCCTCTGATTTCTACGGTGCCCAGTGAACGGGGCAACCTGCCTGCAGAACCGCCGGTGAGGTACGTACGAAACCCAGCGACAACGACAACACATAATATTCAGCAGGGACTCTCGCCACAGATCACCTCATGATGACGCTGTTGCTGTGAACGGCAGCGGCGTACGACCACGAGCGTGGGCTGTCACTCTGTAAACACAGAATCAAGTCATCACACAATAACCTGATCAGCTGAGGAGCTGATTAAGAAAACACAGTGAACCCAAACACCCGAAGGATGATTAGATCATAACACCCACTTCTTCTCTGCTCCATCTCTCACCTAACACGTGCACACTCACACACTCACACACATACAGGGACTAGGGACTCAGCTGCTTGTCTGGCTCTCGGAATCAATTATTGCCTCTTTTCCACTAATTGTTTTCTTCTGTCGTATTTGCCTTCCTGACATTGATATAACAAACAGCATAGAGTCATGACAGTAGCGTGTCTTGAAACAACTGAACTTGTCACAACTGAAACAGGTAACATGTTTATTTATATTTATTTGAGCTGTTGAAACAAGTGAAGGCAGAAATAATTAATTTATTATAATAATTAATTGCATTTATATCATGCTTTTCAAGACACCGAAGGTGCTTTAGATAATGTGTGTGTGTGTGTGTGTGTGTGTGTGTGTGTGTGTGTGTGTGGGGGGGGGGGGGGCGGGGGGGGGGGGGGGATATCAAACCTCACCCACTAGCAGTGTGCATCACCCACCTGTGTGCATCACCCACCGGTGATGCACGGTTGCCAGTATGCACCAGAACACTCAGCACTATTCGAAAACTAATTTCCTTTTAGCTCCACTATATAAATATATTGGAGCTAAAAGGAAATTTGTTTTTCAAATGTCACCATTTTCAAGGGAGTAGAAACTGAAGTAAAGTAAAGTTTGTCATGCCGTGTTCAAGACAACTCGGGACTCGCAACTTTTAAATCAGAGATTTTAACTCGTGGGAGAGAAAATTGTGGACGGCCGAAGGAAGTTCGGCATATTGTGGCTCATTGCTGAATACAAAAAATATATGTAGCAGCAATTTACGCTTCCTTTGCAAACATATGAAGAGGAGAGGAGAGAAGAGGAGACGATACAAACACATATTGCATAATTGCACATCAAATGATTTGGTAAAACGTGAACAATGACTTTCATAATAATTTCACTCATCACATTTACGATGAAGGCCACCATGTTTGATGTCTTTGCTGACGTCAAGTCGGACAAACCGGAGATCTGAAATGATTTCCAACCCTTAACTCTGAGTTGGACAACCGTTCAATCCATTTTTAAGAACTTGTTTTTTCCAACTTCCAAGTTGTCTTGAACACAGCATTACCGTCCACTGTTAATAATAAGGTATGAACATTGGAGTGGGCTCATTGATTGTAAGTGTAACAATGTCTTGAGAAACAATTTGCGGGGGAAAAAAACAAAAAGATTTGCAGAACATTTTAGGATTCTTCCTTATGATTCAAGTAATTCTTCCAGATGACATTAACTGCCATTTTGGCTTTTTGAATTGTTAAATGTTTGTTTTTATTCTTTGATATCACATGGAAAATGGGGACCATGTGCTGTAGAGGACTTAATGAAGTGCAGAGTTTGGGGGACTTGGATTTTGCAATATTTTATGTTATGTTAGAGCACACACAGACACACGCACACATGCATGCACACACACACGCACACAGGCATGGAAATGCACATACACTCAAACGCATGCGCGTGTCTGGTCTCACAATGCACAATGGGGAGCATCTTTAAAAGCCTCTACAGAGATCAACAAGGACAGATGTCATTAGTTTGTTAGAAGAAAAGCAACAAGGAAGCCCTCGCCATGCATATCAACTTTTGATTTGCATCGACGCCCGCTCTGCTCTGCTCTGCTCAAAAAAAAAAAAAAGCCACAGCAGTTGTACTTTCAGGTCGGATAAAAAGACACAAGCGAAGATAAATGACATTAATACATTATTGAGTGTTGGACTTCAAAGGCTCACCTCCTTGTCACTCCGGTCCTGATAGTGGCAGACATGTTTCTTTTCATCCACGACCGGGCTCTTGATTCTGCACACAACGTCCTGTTTGGGATTAAACGAGAATGAGCAAGAAGCCATTAAAGGAGATGAAAAAGAGTATAAACTCAGCAGGGTGCCGGGTAATTATTTCCTAAATGCATGGCATCCTGATGCCAAAATGAACAATGACTGTGCTCTTTCAAAGAGGGAAAAGGGCCCGTTTCGACGGAGGTGGCACGCACACCCCCACCCCCCCCCCCCCTCGCCGCTCTCTCTCGCTCTCTCTTTCCTGCCTTTAAATCAAAATGCCTTCTGGGTAGCCTCCCTCTGAGTCACGTTATGTACACTCATATTCCATAGGGGGCTGTCTGATGAATGAGAGGTGGAAAGAGCAAACTTGGAAGAAAGCAGGGAGCTAATTGCAAGTTGGTGTGTGTGTGTGTGTGTGTGTGTGTGTGTGTCAATCAATATCTCTTCCTCAGGCAGTCTGTCGCATGGTGAATATGCACTAGTCAAGCACTAATTATGCACCACTTCTCCTGGAGAAAATATTGGGTCCTTCCAGCGATGTTCCCGTATATTCATTAGTGGAGTAGTGGTGGGCTGAGACCGTCAGCAGGACCAGGACTTGGCGGGATCGGAAGCGGAAGTGGGTGGGCAAAAATGGGAGGGAGGTAGTTATAAAATTTGTAATAAAGAAATTGAGCCCATGATTGTTGATCCACCCCTGTAGAAATGAGTGGAACACATTCTTTTTTGTTCCTGTCAACTTAACCTCCCCCTTCATATAAAAAAAAACTCCCCCTGCAACACTCCCCCCGTACCTCCTCTTTCCTCCCCCCCCCCCAAAAAAAACCCTGGCAGCACTTCACAATCACACTCCCTTTTTTTTAAAGAACCGAGGAGAGGAGGAGGGGGGGGAGATGGAGAAGAGAGAGAGAGAGAGAGAGAGAGAGAGAGAAAAAAAAGGAGGCCTGCCAGAGCCTCAATTACACAATGGCAGAAAAGAGGTCCACACGCTGACCTCCAGGCCAGCTGCATTCACGGTGCACATCTCTCTCCACAGGAATCCTAAAGGCCCTTTTAGTCCGGCAGCAGAGTGCAGCCAGCAGGAGAGCGGCGGCGCGAGGAAGAGACGCGTACACAGAGAGTCTTCGCCGGGGCCCGACGTCTTCACAGAGGGATTAATCATCTGTGAAATGGAAACAGCAAAGCGGGGGCCCGGTGACACGGGCTGAACCCGCTCCAGGTTTCCCTCATCAGCTCTGCAGCGCCGTGCGGCGAGGCCTCTAACAGGCAGGTGTTAATAAAAAGGCATACAGGTCCTGCGAGGGTCAACCGCGCTCGCCCGCCACCATCACACGCGGCGGGGGGGCCGGGGGTCCCATTATTGTTGTTTTTTTTGTAGGGAATTTGGGTCTTTTTTTTCCCCCTCACAAAAAAATATAATAAAACCGCAGATAAAAGCAATGAAAAGCAAAACAATGTGGCTGTTGTTACACAAACACATACACACACACACACACACACACCACACACTAGGAAAAATAATATGGATTCAAACCATTGTAGTATTGTGAATGTAGCACACAATGTGATGTCATTAACATTGATCTGTAAGCATGATGATTCGGCTGCTTACTCCATAGGTCAGCTGATCTGATATTCTGGCGGGAAGGAATCTTGCTTATTATTGGTCGGTGGTTTCCATTATGTCTATTATGATTTCATTACGAAACAAAATAGTACATGGCAAAATATACTATATATAATATAATATAATATCTATTGCCTAAAGGACATCTGTGAACATAACTTGTTTTAATATCTTGATTACATTAAATCAGTAACGTTATGTATGGCTATGCTTGTCGGAAATATTTTATTTAACCTTATGTTCACATCCACTGGCTGCAAGAGGAGCTGAGGAGAAGACAAACAGTCCAGTGTTTTTTAATGAGAACTAAAATGTGTTCAATGTTGGGGGTTTTGTGGCTGAACCTCCTCCACCAAACCATGTATGTCAGGTTGTAAAACATCTACACTCGTCCAATCAGCGGGTTGATTGTAGCCAACTTAATTTAACCACATACTATTTTCACATGAGATTATTCATTAACATTTAGCTTACTCTCCAATACCAACAACACTGAACATATTTCCTTCGATGTGCTGCTTCTGTGTTCAGGAGGAGACGTCTGCAATACTGAGCAACATGGGAGAAAATTAGGTGCTGCAGACCATTTGAATGTAATTCTAAAGGCCCTGCTAATTGCTCGGTAAGTGCAACATCCCAGGATGCGATTAGCATTTAAATAGCCGCATTGTGTTCCCTGGTTACTTCATGGTATGTTGTTGCGTTACAGAACAAACCCCGAGCCTCACCTGTTTTTCATCGTGTATTTATCTGTGACAGGAAAGACGATGTTCTCCGTTGCGTATATAAACATCACCGCAAACGTTTCCCTTGAGGAATACGCACAAAAACCAGACCGCTCTTTTTCCTCTCAATTTGAACTCAGTTCAACGTGTCAAACGCCAGCATCAGCCTGCGAGACAATCAACCCCCCTCCCCCCCACCCCCCTTCATCAGCTTTTGATCAGCGCCATTCTCCCTCACTCTAAAGAGGTCCTCTATAGATTTCACTTGCCGATGCGTACACAACCTTTGACGAGTAATGTAGATCATTTTTATTCATTGCCTAAAATTGTAGGCAATTATGTGCATAAGCGACCACCTGCCTGGACTGAATGCCTTGCCGTCTGTGGGGCGCGGGGGGAGGGGGGCAGCCAGGCAGCGGGCCCCTGCAGCAGGTGAAATGGTCCCTCTCATTAGCCCCCCCCCCCCCCCTCATTAGCGTAATGAGTGGTCAGAGCCTTTCGTGCGTCGGCGGCGCCCCAAAAAAATTGGGCCTGTCGCTCGCGAGCGAAAGGCCAGATTACCTCACTTACTGGCTCATTCTGTGCCAGGGTCAACCGCTCCGTGCCCCCGCGCCATTGATATTACATGTCACACATGACCACCGCCAGACACATCCCATCCGGCGCCAAGAGACAGAGGGGTACGCGGGGAGCAGTGAAGAAATGGAGGGGTACAGGGGAAGCGTGACAGCCAGCATTTGCCGCCATAGCCCCCCCATTACCTTAACAATGTGGCGATGTGCGAGCGGCGATGAGAGACGCATTTTGATTTCATACACTGGGTCGGTGTGCTCCGTCTCCATCATCTTAAGCCCACCTCTGCCTTATGACACGCAGCCCCGAGGGGGAAATGCGAATGTCACCGACTGTCTTCATATGGAGACGTGTGATTGTGGGGCAGCCATTCCTTGGCCTCGCTCCATTCCCTCGAGTCGCCGCATGCGTGAACGCGAGAGAACCCGCGAGCTCGGCTGCGGTTGACGGTGGCGAGCATTGGCCTAAGATGAGAAGAGCCGTGTGCAAACACTTTCATTAGCCCGGAACTGTGACCTCCCAGGGTGAGCCGCTGAATAAGCAACAGTATTAATGACTTCTGCAGCAGGGAACCCCTGATCCCGATCACTGTCAGATGTCGCCAAGAAAGAGAAACAAAAGGGGGGGGGGGGGGGGGGGGGGTGGAAGGAGCATCTCGGGAGACCGCGGAGAATACAAATACACGTTCGTATTTCCTGGGCTGCTATTATTTCTGTTATTATATATTGTTGTGGAAGGATGGGGCTGGTGGGGGGGTTGGGGGTGGAGGGGTGGGGGGGGGTGGGACCCACGTATTCAGGTTGTAGTTTTCTGTCACCGCCTCTAACGGTCGTCTCGGTCGGTTTGTCCACAAGGGGTCCGATCGTCTCCCGGTCGATGAGGTCCACGTCTCTTACGGGGGCGGATGTCCTCTTCCTCAAACGCTCCTGAATGGAAAATAACATGAACACAAAAACATGAAGGCATATGTCTCTCTCTCTAAATATATACAGCGTTAAGCATCATACAGCATACAGAGTGTGATGTTGTTGACAAGAGTGTACTTACATCTACAAGCACATATGAACAAGTATATAACCACAGGACTTCACATACACACACTGATGTACACCCACACAAACGCACGCACGCACACATACCATCATTTCAACTAACGATGTTGACCTTCTTTTGAAGTCACAAGTTGGACAATGATTGAGGTGCTCAACTTTACCTGAACAGGTAATGATGGAAACATGGAAGATGCACAAGAAGAGACAGAACGAGGGAAAATCCTAATACCAAAATATTCACAATACTTTTCTTTTCACAAGGGGAGACACTTGCATATTTCAAGTGACTGTCCTTCAGGAAATCAACTTGACTTCAACCTTGAATAAATGTGTATATTATCTTCTTTAAACTATAAAAAAATACGATTTTTTTCTCCCCCCCCCCCCCCCCCCCCCCCCCCCCCCCCCCCCCCCCTGCCGCTCAGGTTATTTTCTCATGTTCGTGTTATTTGAGCTCCACCACAAATTGAATGTGGGATCTGCCCGTGACAGACAGCTACCTGAGCGTTTGCCACACATTCACAATCACTCAAGAACACTGAGGCTCCTTTGGCTCTGACCCAACACCAGGGACAGACGTGGGGCTCTGGCTCACTGAGACCAGAAGATATAGCGGCCCAGCTCACGTTGCTGACCAGCGAGAAAGAACAAGAAGGCATCGAAAGGCAAGCTGAGGTTCAGCACTGAGTGGGGACGGTTGATCAAGTGACAGGGTGGTAAAATGTACAAAACCCTGCCGGTGCTGTGGTGGGAGGCATGAGGAGGACCCCCATGGGTGTTGGGAGGGAGGGAGGGAGGGAGGGAGGGAGGGAGGGAGGGAAGGGGGGGGGGGCGACCTCGTTAGGTCCCATGCATGCGTGTCCTGTATCGGTGGTGGAGTTGGGACAAGCGGAACAGGGGAGGACTGTGCCATCTGGTTCATGGGAGGTGAGGTTATAGCAGTACGAGCCAAACACACTGATCCGCACCGTGTGTTGGTATAATAGGGCAACAACCAAAACATACGTAAAACACACCGCCCCTCTGTGGCTGCCCACAGTGTAAATCCCAACTGGAGGGGAGAGCAGCAGTTAAATGTTTCATCGCCCCTAGAGCCTTAACGCCATGAAGCACATGCGATATTAAGTTCAATACGGAATAAATTCTATTTTATCATTCAGAAAAAATGTACATTTATACTGGATCTAAAAAAAAAATAAGATGCCAATCTTGTTCTAAACACTCGCATGTTAGCGCTAGCCGTGTCGGTGATTAGATGATGAGGCCCAGAGAACGGCCATTTAGCCCGCAGCGGCCCTGCCTCCCTCCCATTCACCGATGGGGGGGCTCAGAGTACGGGGGGGGGGGGGGGGGGGGGGGGTGGTAGAGGGTGGAGGGGGAGATCTGTCACATTGAGAGTGACAGCGTTGAACATTACCGGCGGTGGCAAAACTGCACTAGGCCACCGTTCTCCACAATGTTGCCCAATTCCTGTAAGCCATTTAAATCGTTTAAGTGATGTATTTATTATTTTAAGTGTTTATTTTTTTCTTCTTTGCCTCCTTGGTGTCGCGTACGTCTTGGGGAACATGAGGCCGAACATTTTCTTTTTTTTACAATTTTAAGGTGAAATCATTCAGTACGGATTGGTTTTGAATATATTCATACAACCCCATATTTCATGTTTTGTCAACAAGCTAAAATGTTTTCCATGTTGGCGTGACAAGACGGGCCATCTTAGATCTGTATCTGGGAGGTACGGTGGGCGTGTACCGCGTGACACACAAGCTTACAGGATGGCAGTGATGACAGAGGCAATGTTTGGGGTTTGCATGCTGCAGGTACCTTATGGCTACTCGACATAATCAACATTTCACAATCAACAATCGACACCTCCGTGGAATGCGTCATTGACAAGTTGGAGCCGGGCGAGAAAATGACAGCATCACGACCGTTTCCACGCTATACTCATCATTTATCATATGTCACATGCCATTTCCATCCGTCAACACCGTTACCAACACTGGGAATCGTGTTAAAACAGGGATGATGCATAGGCAGGTGTGGACACAGTGAGCAGGAACATACCAGAGTTGCACAAAATACAACATTTCCTACCTGGACTCCACTCTGGGAACACTTGAAATCAAACTGTTACATGTTGTGAATATAGTCAGGCCAAGGGGGTCAGACTGTCATGGTTCTGGTTCAGTGACCAACTCTTCCTAACAGTTGTATTATGTGAGTCTAATTGGTACATTGATTTGGGTTATGTTCTCCTCAGCTCACCACTCATGCAGCAGGGGAGTAGGGCTGCAGCAGTTAGGCCATTAATCGATCAAATTTTTCGAATCGATTAATCGTTTAGGTCATTTATCAAGTACAAATACCAAACGTTTGCTGCCTGATGCTTCGGAAATTCAAATGTTTGGTTCATGAATACTTTTCGTTTTTCTTGGCTGCTTGTCAGATAAAACAAGCACATTTAAGACATCACTTTGGACTCTGATAACTTGTGATGTGCTTTTATTTATGATATTTTCTAGACTAAACGAGGAATCGATGGATCAAAAAACATAGTTTTTTAAAGGTGAATCAATTATGAAAATAATGGTGAGTTGAAGCCCTACGGGGAGCACACAACTCCCTCCTCCACTTCTACATAAAAACAGATCCATACTGCAGGGGGATCTGGGACGCGAGGAGGACGCGAGGAGGACACGAGTGCGGCCGTACCCGGCTGCTCAATCACAGCCCAGTGGGAGAGGGAAGAAGACATTGAAACGCACGGCTCTTTGGCGGTTAGAAAGGGAGAGAGGACCGCCGGCGCTCCGGGGCCCATTAGTGCTCAGAAGGAAGACCACGCCGAGGGCAGATGTGCATACTGGCGCTCTGAGTCATTACAGTTAGCCCGGGACACCTGCCACTGGGAACTGCTGGGATCCAATTGCTCTGGATGTTGATGTTTGATAGCATGGCGGAGCGTAGCGAGCTACTGTACCCAGTCCACCGACTCAACCTGGGCTTGTTTTTCTGTGGCGAAGAGGCGTTGCCCAAAGAGACTGTGTGATGCGCTCATTTTTGAATGACAAATATAACTCTATAAACTCTACAAAATACCCCAAATTAAAAGTATAAAGATAAAATAGATGCGATTGCACTTTTATGTTTGTAATATCATACTACCATCAAATGTTGGTATTATGACTACGTCCCGAACCCCTAACCCCTTCCTACACATGACTACATGTAGCAGTCACCCAGAGCTGCAGACTTTTAGGGTGCAAGCTGTCATCCCTTGTGCTGCCCTCATGGTGAAATGAACTTATCCAATTACTCTGCGCCTAATCAGGCTGTTTTGGTTCCTCTCCTCTCGCAGGGGTACTCCACAATATAAACAGTTCACGTACGCCACACAGAAAGGGGCTAATCAGTGGAATTATTGTTTTGCTGCTCCAATTTACCAGCTCCCTGTTCAACGCTGATTGGAGTGAAAATTTGCTATTGTGTCTGCATGAACTCTGAGAATATTGTTCAATGTAAATCATTGGCGAGCTGCAAGATTGTACATTTATTAGAAATGGGCTGCAAATGTACGGCTTTTGTGCATTAAAGCTTCATACTGAAACTATTTTCAGTTCTTCTCTATAATTGAGCACATATTAATTAGTAATGAAGAGGTTTTAAACAGAATGACAGAACTCAAAATACATAGCAATGGGACAAAAAGACATTTGTTATAAATGTACCTTCATTTTTTCTAGTCAGTAGATTAAACTCAGTTCAATTGGTTGATTCTCTTAGAATTGATTCAAAATGTCCCTGATGATAAAGTAGCGTGAGAGCTTAAATAAAGCATATTTAGTCACGCAATCAAGGACTGGACAATGCGGTTATAGGTCACCCAGATGAATCTACACATCAAAGGACCGTTGGTGCGGTCTAAGAAACTGGGGCAGGTGATCGCTAGACATGTAGTCATCCGCTGACACTCTGACGTGTCTTTCCAAAGTAATTTGCTTTAATTATTTTCACCTAATTGAACATTCACATGTACTTCACCACAGCCCCATTCAGCCTGTAGGAGCTGGGGGTACAGATGCAGGCAGGATAAAAGGAGGAGAATAAGGCAGAAAATCAGAGGGGGGAAATCTCCACAATTAGGCCTTTAACGACCCAGTCTGAAGACAGGTCTTATGAGGCTCCACACAACCACACAAAGGCACAAGCGAGACTGTTAAAAAAAAAAAGAGGAGAGAAGGTTGTGTGTGTGTGTGTGTGAGTGTGAGTGTGGGTGTTGAGTGTGAGTGAGTGTGGGTGTTGTTAAAAGCCTGGTCTCACGAGTCAAGTCTATTTAACAATTAACATGTACTATTTCATTTCAAATCTTGGATGTTTTGAAGACACGGTTAACAGGTGTGTTATTGACAGAACAAAGAGCTTTGTGTTGTGAGTGGCTCTCAGTGGCCTTGTTGGAAATCGAGCGACCCTTCATCTGCATGGCATAAAAAGACACTCAGCAAACAGTTTCCCATTTTGTCATTGACTCAATGTCCTTATTACCGCAAAACTAACAACATTCCCATTTTCCTCAAACACAAGTTGAGTATAGTTCAAGCTTCATGCTGTATGTTTTTTCTTATTTTGCATTGACTCGTTATTATGACAAAGATTTCTCCGACCGTGTCATGTCAGATACGTATGTAGGCTACTGTATGATTAAAGGTGCTATCTCTGCTTCCAGGGTAAAAACAGAACAAGAAGAAAGCCATGAACTAAATCAGCAGTGATCAAGGAACCACCCCTGATGTGACTACCTGGCAGGATATGTGGTCAACATAATTCAGTCAAATTACAGTCCTCATTGGCTGCTTACTTCCTGTGCATGTTTTCACATGCAACATAAGTAGGCGTACATCTAAGCCACTTGCATTCCTCGCATTGCTTTTAAAAATGTGTTCATGCAAACTCGCTACCGCAATTCTCGTGGCACTCAGAGAGCAGTAAAAGGAATTGTATGAGTCTGTCAGGGAAAGCACATTACGGGAATCTCCCCAACATAAAATGAGTGGCAGTGCAGACAAGAGTATTAATTCTTATTCAGGAAATATCCGTTTTTTTACATTCGTTGAATGTAAGTTGTAAATTCCGTGTCCCATGAATTTGACAGCAATTTTCGCTGCAGACCGTATCCTGTAACAGAGTTTGTTGCCTTGTTTGTCTGCATCGTTCAATAATGCCAAATACATCGGCTGTTAAAAAGCTATTTGACAACGGAAAATAGAGGGTTTGCGTCTTTTTGGGATACGCTCATATTTTATACACGATCCAATCTTTCAAAAGAGATTATAGTGAAACGACATGCACTCAATGTTATGTATATCAGTGCTTCACAAGGTGTCTCCGATTCCTATGTAATCTGCTACTAACTGCACCGCTACGTATCAAAACTACGTATTAAATGTGCATCTTCTGGCGACGTTTCCGAAAATCCTCAACCAACATAAAATATACTCTGCAGACACCAACCGGTACGCAGCTTAGAAAAGAAACGCATTGAGATGGCACTGGTTTTCATTAACCCTGACGCACAATAATGGTGCTCATTCCTTCATCATTAACTTACCCTCTGTCATTTCATGATTTCATTTATTTTGTCACACCAGCCGGTGTGCCAGAGTGCTTTGATTGAAAGGAGCCATCCTATGCACACCACTGTTGTCCCACATCATCCGGAGAACAAACCTTTTAGATCTTTAACTGCCATAGTGCCGCTGATTGCACCGGCGCCGGCAATTTCCTAACCAACCGCTACCAGGGGGGGGGAACAATGATGTGTTCAGCTTTCAGGCCCTCCAGCCTTTCAAAAGGTGAACCATTTCACAGTTTGGAGCGAGATCTCCATAGCAACTCCTCTTTGAGGGGTTTAGAATCACCGTCCAATAATTCTATGATCATCGGGGCCTCGCCGTTCCCAATGGCTCCTTTCACAGCGGACAGGGAAGAGGGGGAGAGGGGGGAGGGCCGGGGGTGTGGGGGAGGAGGGGGAAGGCAGAAAGATTCTACCAGTCTATTTCAAGCAATTCATCTTGCAGCAGCACCACCCATTAGAATTCAAAATATTTCGACCTTCAATCACGGAGCATGTTATCTGGAGCTGTGGTGATCTCAAGTCAAGATGGGCAGACATTTTACTCTAATCACCCAGGATGAGTGGAGGCTGACAAAAAGTCCTCATTGTCGCCAAATCAAAGTGCTCATTTAAAAAACGCTCTGACAGCACCTCAACGCTGCCCACAAACACACGGGGGGAGGTTCGCCTCCCCCGGCAGACACGCTCAGATGATGTGGACGGTATGTATGGTGTATTTTATATTGCATTAGCTTGTAAAACGAGTTACATATATATACATTGCGCTGTTGCTAGTGATGGCCTCTCATTCGTTGGTATGTAAACCGATGGCTGAAGTAGCACAAGCCTGCAGCTATAAACTGAGCTTAGATATAAATTCACATTCCAAGTTGTCATTTAACGATCCATATTTAACTATCCACAAGTCCTATATTTCAAGAGCAGTCCGTCTAGCTCTTGGAGCCATGAAATATGTCATTGACAAGACAGGCAGTTCATAAATATCTTCTTTGTTCCCAGTGCTTTGTACAGTTAAGTGTTTTTCATTGGTTGATGTTGACATTGAAGGATGTTTCAAAGTAATATAATACATAATAATATAGCACGATACAACAGTATTCTACTTTGTTATTATGTACTATATAGTAATACAATAGTCAAACAACTTGTTCTGCAGCACGCCTGGGGCACACACTTTAAATACATTATATTTCAAAATTTCATCTGAGCAAGTTTTGCGAATATGTCATCATATTTGTATATGGGTATAATAAACTAAGCCAGTACAGAGGGAATAAATACATAAATCAATCGATCAATTTTGAAACATTGAGATTCGTCTTCAATACTAGTCTGATGTCATATTATATACATTATTCATTTTTATTCATTCTTATTCACATTATTATATTCTTATTCCTAAAATGTGTTTTTTACATAAGACTCACTCAAAGCATCTACATTTGCAGTATATGCATAAGTAGTACCAGTGTACAAAGTATAGAAGAGAGAGAGTGACAGAGCAAGAGAGCGAGAGAGAGAGACAGACAGACAGACAGAGACAGACAGAGAGCAAGAGACAGACAGAGAGTGAGAGCGAGAGAGACACACAGAGACAGAGAGAGCAAGAGACAGACAGAGAGAGAGAGAGAGAGAGAGAGACAGAGCGAGAGAGAGAGAAAAGTGTCTCTTTAACTGGACTGTAAATAGATCCGTATACCAGGAAATGAACTACGTATTTGCTGCAATGAGATGCTGCAAAACCATCAATACATCTAATTGCTGGAAAGAAAAAACACCCCACTGAAGGTCTGGGAGCAAGGCCAACTGAGCTGGCAGGTTTGTCCAGAGGGAAACAGGGGGTGCAGATGAACTGGAACTGGTCTGTATCCTCTCTCAGACGGTGAGGATCCACATGTGTCTGCAGTCCGTGGAAAGGTAGTGGTAGCGGTTACATTGCCTTGTGAGAAGAACACTCTGAACCCACAGATAATTCCCATAGTGCACTGCAGTTTATATGGTTTCATATGGTGTGTCATGTCTGTAGTGAGTTACTGACTGTTTTCTTCCGCTGTTATGTTATGTTGTCTTGTTTTGAAGCTGATGTACTGGGGGGAAAAACTATACCACCAGCCTCGATTGTGTGGTGATTAAACTTTTGAATTGAATCAGCTTTCAGGATGCGATGTCTGTTAATAGTTTTTGGAAGGTTTCGCTGAAAGCAGATCCAGTGTTTACACAGGCTTTACAAAGCTATTAGAGGTTAAAACAAAATCCATAACATGCACACGACCGGGAGATTTGAGCAACTATGGCTGCACGACTTCAAAGCCTCGGCATCCAGCAGAAAGCCTAGTTAAACCAACCGGCTGGCACCAATATGTCTACTGCACAAATATGGAATATTTTATTATACAAACAGCAAGTATATACATATCAGCTGTTTTGTATTTTATGCGTAAACCACATTTGGCAGACCACTGAGAAAGATGATGTCGTATTTCTGCCTCGTATTCACTCATTAACTTTAAACATGTTAATAGTTTACTAGTGTTGTTGTTTTTGTGTCTGGACTCAACTTGTATTGTCTGTACTAGTCCTGCCACGCTCCAGCACTCACCATGAGTACAGGGGTCTGCCACAGCGCAGTATCACGCCACTCTGTTCTTAAAACCCTGCCACTCATTTCTAGACACAAATGTACCCACTGTGGACGAGGAAAAACAATAACATCAAAACTCAACTAAAGATGGATTCCAACCGACCATATAATCAAGCAATATAAAAGAAGTGACTTTAATAGCCTATGTAAGCCAGCACAGCCTTACACCAGATAAACCCAGCTCTATAATTGCATAACAAAACCCGCTCTGTTTAATGGTTAACATGTGAGACATACCACCAAGGTCTCAGAGGAACCCGCTAGAGGGAGGAAACAATGGGATGTCAAAACAGATAGTGGTAAACTCACACAGCTTTTTATCATCGCACTTCCCCTGCATGTGGGAGTTGCACTGTTTTCCTACAAGCAGAAACAAAAGGATTGGCTCAGTGTGACGGTCTTGCATACATTGTTGTTCTTCTGAAGGATTAAAAGGGGATGTTTTTGTTTTTTAAGTATGCACAACATGTCTTGTGGCCCACATCCAAGACACTGCGGCAAAGAGAAAAGAGCCGATAGATTGAAACACAAATCAAAACTAAATAGGGAAACAGAATCCTCCTGTGATGTAAATATGATTGGTCAAACCGACACTATTTACATTTAGCATCTATCTTATGTCTTTTGTCCTCTCTTTCAAATCCTTACTTGCCATGTCTTGAAGATTGTTGACATTACTCGATCTGAAACAACATAGTCACCACCCTGCGATCTCCCACAACATAGTCACCACCATGCAGTCTCACAAACAGCCGCTTTTAAAGATGAGCGGAAAATGGCATTGCAGTAAAAGCAACGCACTTATTCAGTCCGCCGAGCCGCGAGGACTTATAGGAACAATATAGGATAATGGTCAGTATTTTAACCCTGTTGATTTGGCCACTCGACACTCTCCCACAAGCTGCAGACTAATCAGAGTTCTTCACATAATAAGAAAGTCAAAAATATATACAATCAGAAAACACATTATGCTGTTTTTCAAAAGAACCTCCGACTCAATATTATAGTGTCTACAATTTGAATTATTCTGGTAATGCTGTCAAAGACAACGATGGTGACAAAATGGACAAACTATTTCAAGACAGACAAAGAACTATTGGCCATTTGTGGAGCGAAGGTACTTCTGTGGAATACTTTTCTGAGAACACATATCCAGGTCCATGAAAAGATTCCGGTTGTAGCATTTTAAAGCAGTGTAAAAGCAGTTGCTGTGGTATGTATTTTAGATAAATACCCTTGGGGCTGACGGACTGGTCTCAAAGCATTTGTATTTTTCTCGATGATCTACTTACCTTTGTTGTGCCAAAAGCATAATCAAATGTGCCATTTGGAATCAAATTACAGGAACTTGTGGTAGAGCTGCTCAACAGTGTAGTTTTATTCCCTAACCTCAGAATAGCTACTGATTGTGTGAAGACCAAATCAGCCACAGGCCAACTGCTCGCCACTTCTGTGATTCCAATTCAGGGAGCGTCCCAGTCGGAATGTGTGGTTTAATCTGGCTTCGACCGTTTAAGGCTGTTAGCTGATCTTGGCACCTCAGAAAGTCCATCTAGTGAAACCCGAGTACATCCACGGCTTCTGTTTTATGTAATCGTTTGAATCAACCAAGTCACTGCAATGGTGCTGCTTTGTGTCCCACAATAAGACTGGCCTTTCTTTTGCCAAACAATGGACAACAGATAAAGTAGCACACTAACACAAGACGATTTGGTTAAACAAATGCAGTGATGTTTTGTATTATCCGATAAAAGTGAAGTAATTTACGAGGGTCTATCAGAGTGACTCACACGTCCTATGGAAGATGCCGTTGCATGTGCTGATATGGGACAGGAAGGCGTTGCCTAAGCCCTGGCCTGCAGCAATCACCAGGCCAGTGATGTCCCCCATGTTGGGGAACGCTGACACTTTGCTGCAAGACCTAGAGGAGAAAAAAAAGATTATATCAATAACAATATCAATACATATCAATAACTTTCTGTGGAATAAAGCTCATTAAGACAGTACTCGGACTCTTTATTGTCCACACGATGAGACATACAGGAGACATACAGGAGTTCGATGTTGTATTGCATTCATTAAACATCGACAGTATAGACAGGACAATCTACAGCTGACGGACAAAAACGTGAAAACAAAACATAAAAGCAAAGTGCTTCTCAATACTCATCAGGCCTGATCCGTCATTCTATCTTGCAACCGATTTATTGGCACAGGACAACAAACATGTAGAAAATGGCTTGAATATCAATAAGGATGTGTAATAATTAGCAATTAATATGCAAACAATTGCACGTTTTCTCTACCTAAAAAAGAAAGCAAACCATTATACAGCTCACCTAAAAACACAGACATCAACTCGTCGTCAACATTGTTGTATGCTTTCACATTCCTACAGCAGTCATTTTATGACCCGTCGCCACCAAAACAAACTGGAGTGTGAATAATGTGTGAATGGTGAGACCCCATACCTGGCAGGCTTGTGGAATTGGCAGAGGAAATCGTAGCGTTCATCAGGAATGGGCACTCCGCTTTCATTTGGGTCAATGGTGCAGAAGGGGATATTTTCTGCTGCAGCATGACTCTTTGTCAGCATGTTGAAGAAGGTTGTCTTCCTGGAAAATAAAAACAGCAACCAGCTCAGTCCCTCCCAATGTACTGTTGTGTCGTGGTGGTGGACGAATGATACTGGATTACTGCAAAAAAACCAACCCTCTGTGAATTATAATAAACATGGAAAATTATTTTTTTCTATACATGAAGGAAGTGAGTCAATTATACTGAACAATTGATCTTTTGAATCAAAAGTCTGTATGAAATAATCCTAAACACACTTACCAGGTCAGCTAATCCCATAATAGATCAATTGTACTTGGAATGAGGGGCAAATTACATTTCTGACCTAAACTGCTGAACGGGATAGGCCAAACGCTGCCTCATGTTGTGCTCCAGGAGAGGCTTCATGATGGTACATACACCTCAAGGGTAATTCAAGATCTACAGACAACAGAATGATTCACAATGTAGTAATAGCCAGGCAGTTAACTATAATCTAAGACTTTCCATCTTTATTCCTTCACCTGGTGTTTCACTTTAAAATGATTGGCTGCCAGAATCTACAAGAGTGAAATTGTTCAAGATTGGGGTATGCATTATTTCCCTATACAAAGCATCATTGTTTCTCGAGCACTGATTGTGCCTGCATCTCTCCTTCAAAATGGTTGCCTGAAAATCCGCTGTTTACGTGCCCCAAATTGGTCTATATCACACAGTTGGTATAGGTTTCATACTACATTCGAGCAGATGCACGCACCATGTCTTCTTGCAACGTGGATTTTTTTGTGTAGCCGGAACAAACGCAGATAAACCACAGAAAAATGCTTCAGTGATATTAGCCAGCAAAACCGTCCTGCTTAGTAAAAGCTGTGTTAATGCTAATGTTAATGCTATGGAAGTAAACTACGATACACAATTAAATAAGAGGACTTAATAAGAGGTCTACATGTCAATATGAAGACAAAGTGCAAATGTTATTCTCGCTATGAATCAAATTGTAAAGAATCCACAGATGTAGGTGTATAAAGATTAACAATTACTTTTATTACACTGAAACCATGAACATAGGCATATGTATAGACACATATGCCTACACATAGTACAGTGTAAATTGCACACAATGAGCATAACTATTACACGGTTATAATGTACCTATAAGTGTACAATATGACTGGTAATTGTAGCAGAGAGCGAACGTGCTTGGTTCACCTTAGAATAGCTTGGCATGTTGAAATCAGGTATTCAGAAGGTATTTGCCATTTCTGGTGACCCATCTCCATTAGTGACGTTATCCTCATTATAGCAGAGATATTTATTGTACCAAAACAGTTGTCAAAACTCTTTTCAGCTCAGGGTTCAAAGGTCACAATATCTTTGTGGAATAGTAGGGAAATAATGGGAAGGTAATGTTAGAGGAGCACAGACAAAAAACCAGCTAGCGTTGGTGGTTTTCGGTGTCAGTGGGAGAAGGCACACTTAAAGTGTAGCGTTTCAGGGATTTTCGTCCTCCAAAATGGTATGCGTTTATAAAAAAACTAAAACGTGATTAATAGGCAAGTGGGCATGACTACTGGGGGGCACCAGCACCTCTTTACATCTGATTGCTATATACCGATATATATATTGCTATAGCTGCATTGTGTATAATCAGATGAACAAACACATATACTGCTTTGCTTGCGCATGAGTCTCTATTTAATCGTTGGTTCCCTGTAACCCTGACCTGGAAATAATCTGGTTCCAACACATCTAACATCTAGAGCAATGCAAATGTGTCTCTTGAAAGTAGCGCAAGGAGATTGACAGTAAATGGGCAGAACAGTTATCAGCTTTACATGTTTTACATTATTTGAACAAAAACAAGAATTTTTCATCACACACAAAAAACGAGAAGATTGATCTTTATATTATGCCGAAAAGTTGAAGGAGCAACGACAACAAAGAATGGCTATTTGAGACCAACCATAAGCCCTTTCAGAGATGTGGCCCTATGTAGAATAGATTTTTCTATTTTCACCAATGGCTAAATGGCCATGGGTAGCACGAAAATGACTGGTGGGTCACTCTCTGCGGTCTGCGGTCGAGTGTGGTGGACTGTCCATTTCTTTGCCGTTGGCGTTGTTGTCTTGTTTATTGTCCGTATCTGACAAGTCAATTAAAGAAAAAAAAAGTCTATGTGAGGGGAATTTGATGGGACAACGGGGTTGTCACCACTAGACAATTACATTCACATCTCTCTGTCTTAAGGGGGACGCTGAAGAACAATTTTAAACATGTTCCCCCCCCCCCCCCCACCCCCACCCCCTGGTTTCCCAACTGCCATTGGACTGTATAAATGAGTGTAAGGAATTAAGTAAAGGAACCTGGACTTGCCCCAACTGCAAATGGTAGTTGAGTCCTGTAGGAGGACTTCAGCAAAGACAATTCCTGGCAGATATTATAAAAGAAACAACCTGTCAGGCTCCTTCTAGGGCACTCAGGAGTTACTTTCTGATATCTTGACCCTGACGATATCCGTGACTTCCATCACAACATATGGGGGTCGCAGAGGTTCAGACATCTAAGGGTTTATGGTTTTCTAAAAGACAATATGTGTATTTTTTTTGTCACTCATAGCTCTGTTAGGATCTGTATTGGTATCTACTGGTATTCTGCAAAAAACATCCAAAATATGCAAAGATTGAAGAGATGTCAGTTGGCCTGAAGACTTTGTGTCTCTGAGCTAATCATTCTCCTCAAACTGTTCTTATGTGACACACCATGTTCATTTGGGAGAAGAAACAACTATATCACCAGGACATACTGTGAATTACACAAAGTCTACAGAGCAAAGTTATTTAAACATTATGTATTTTTTTTAATTTGTTTAAAATTGTTTCAATGTCAAAGGCTTTAAGACATTTAAAGCAGCAGGCACTCACACTTTCACCAAGACTAATGACTAATGACTAATGACTAAAAGCACTTACCAATACATTTTTCCCCACTCACCATTAGTAATATATACATCATTTACTGAATGGAGAGAGGAACACAAGTGGAATCAAATGGGAAACAACATGGGTGAGGACACACACATGGTTCCAGATCATCTTCATTATAATAAAATCACTAAGCAGGGAGCAATGTTTTAATCTGTCTGTTCCTATACAAGAAACGTACATCCTCACTTTAAAATGAGAGACAATGTCCACAACATGATATTTTCTAAGCATTTTACCTTGACATATGTGTGCGCTTTCTTTTGGAACATGAACACGCAACACAAAACATGGTACAGTGGATGTCAGACGTGTTAAATGTCAGATGTCAGACGTGTGGTTCATTGACATAGCGGATGGAGGAGCACCCAGTAAGTGTTGAGACAGGCTTACTTACCCCACATTAGGAAGGCCCACAATTCCTATTTTCAACAAGGTGCCAAACCTTCCAATCAGTGGTGGTGCTGGTTTTGGTCCTCACCACCCCCTCCTCCTGCTCCCTGGTGAAGATAATGCGGTAATGCCTGCACTTGCACGTTATGTAACCCACAAGATATGCACATGATCAAAAATGAAGCGATCCCTTACAAAACACAACTTCTTTGGAGGCATTTTGTTAAAAAGGTGGTTGAGATCTGTTGGCCAAAGATTGCTTGGTTGGTGTGTGCTGGGAAAAAAATGATACTTTTAAAAATTGCAATCTTTAGAAACTCTTCCAATGTCTCCCCTCTGGTCATGCTTCGACGCGTTCAGTTGCCTGTCCTAAAATAGAAGGTGCACTTGCTAGAATTGGAGGTTGACACTGAGCCTGCAAACCGAACCTATGGTCCAAATTTAGCAAATGTCTCCTATTGTGCAGCGCAGATTCCGTCCAATGGACACAAGCTTACAATAAGGTGTTTGTTGGAAATGACTTTCTACCTTTCCTAATCAAAACTATCAATTTTATTGATACCCCACAACAGACAATATGATATTCTTTTGTATACTTTTGAAATAAAAAATACCTGAGGGCCAGTGGCATTACAATGCACCCCTTGCCATTTAAGGAGTACAAATGTCTAAATAAAATCATTTCATAGTGACATTTTCAGATGACATAAAGGGATTGGGATGCAAGGGTGACTTGCAATAATAAAAAAAATACTTTCATGATAACAAAAGCAATAGCTTGCACAATATGGGTAGATATTTAATGTATTACTTACTTATAACAAATTGTAGCCAGAAATAGGTATAGACTCCATGAATACAAACATTAACCATAGTTAATTGCCTTCAAATAAACTTCCTTCCAAAGGAAATGCAAATTGAGCACTTGCATCCAGAGATCCTTACCTAAGTCCACATCTTGTCTAGTTTAACATGCAGAAAATGAGGATCCAATAATGTAGACCTAAAGCCAATTGAAGTAAGGAGAAGTCAGGGACCTTTGAAGTAAGAATCTAAATGAATAGGTCTGAATTAATCATTTATCTTTTGTTGCTCGATGCCTTGATGGATGTACCATCACTTAAACTCATCACAATAGTGCAGAGCGTTTTGTCCTACAAAATAAATCATTCCTATTGTTTAAGGTACATTGATCAATCTAATGGCTCGTAATAGGCACCTAATTGCCACAGAAAAGTGCTCACAAATGGAACTCAGAATTAGAGATTCAACAGAAAATTCTCATTTCAATGAAAAGGCATGATCATATTCCCCCACACATATTTTCTAAAAACAAAAAATAGATTTCCTAGTAGATGACAATATATATTAGACTAATGTGCTCAAATACGCTTTTATAGAAATGTACAAATGTTTTATACATAGGCCTTCATATTTTTCCCCATTTCAATATCGTTTTGCTCTATAAACTGAATACTTTAAGAACCTTCAAGGTTTAATGGCAAAATTAGGAAAGCACAATAAGCCTAAATTAAAATAATTCTTAATATTGAATACAAAAAAAGGTTGGGTTTTTTTTACATAACAGGCCTAATGAATCAATGTTTTTTATTTTCCAAAAGCTGCGAATATGATAACAAAAACTGTCCTCACGTCAAGCGTTGCATTCTTCTTTTAAGCAGTCAAATTATTTTCACTTCGTTTGCAACAATCAGCGTTGTTTATGCAGAACAGACATTTAATAGCCTACTGTTAATAGCACTCCACTAAATTGCCATGATTGCTAAAATGAATCAATTTTCTTGGCAGCGTCCAGTATTTGATAAAATTGTTTTTTATTCTCCCCTCTCTGAAGGTGGGGATTTAAAGGAAAAAAATAGCATTTAGACAAATTGCGCATGTAGTGACTGCAGCATTCAGGCTGCATAATGGCGGATTATTTGCTCGTTTTGAAAACTCAAATGCTTATTCCGTGGGTCTTTTTTTTCGTGGAAAATTGCTTTAACTTTTAAAGGGTTGCCGACTAACATTAGAGCAGGTCAATTTTATATAAAGACATTATCGCTGCGTGTAGGCTATTAACAGGCCAATTAGCATGTTTTCTAATTCCCACTGCGATCCCACGAATGCATGCCATACAAGATAGTATAGCTGTTAGTATAAGAGTCCTCTTCAATATATCTCAGAATTAGACCTAATGTTTGATCCAGTTGTGATAAACACCCTGTTTATGTTGCTTTTCATTCAGAATAAGAGTTTTTTTTTTCATTTTGAATAATATGGCATTTCCTGTAGAATAAACTATTAAGACATAAAATGACAGCTGGGTGAGACTAACACAGTTGCACCAGTTTAATAAACTCATATTCGAACACTTTTGCGTATTAAATTAGCCTATATTGCTATAACATAAATAGCATAACATTCAGCCACATAGGAAGACGCACTCCTATAATAAACCAAGTGGTTCATTTAAGTGAACCTCGCCAGACGC
>JAOPHQ010003191.1:0-42500 GCA_030340625.1 Merluccius polli | reverse complement strand
CTACAACAGCTCCACAATTTTAACAGCAAGAGAGGTTGATACGGTTTTATTTACAGAAGGTCTATATAAAGCCAAGAGGATAACTTATGAAAAACATGCACTTCACCGACATAAGTCAGAAACGGAGAAGGAATCATTTGAATTAGATGTTTCCTCCCAGATTATCAATATTTTGAATTTCGATATTCCGATGGAAACAATTAAAATCAAGCAGTCCAGATCATTTATTTCGGATCATTCGGATACATCATTTAAACATAATTTAGCACCCACATGTCCGTATGATGCCATTGTATTATAAAAAATAGTTTTTTTCAGCATTTAAAACATAAGATAAAATAAGAAGCAACAGATTCCCTGCTTAAAATGTCTTTTCTCAAGAACGATGTAGTTTCACCATTTAGAAATCAATTAGTAAATGTGTGTCGGCTGCAGCCCAGTCCGCTCTAGTTATTTTCTGTCCTTTGCTGCCCTCTACCGAAAGTAAATATACGCCCTAATGGATTACCGCCAATGTGAAACAGGAGGGGCACTTAATGTTGTATGCAAGGAGTCGATAGTTAAAGTAAAATGCCCTTTCAAAAGAAACAATGACATTTGAAAAAGTTTTATAGTACTTTATAAAACTTTGAAAATTAATCACTTTCTATGGGAGCCTTTCTCTTTTCTCTCCCTGTTCCTGCTTCGGCTCCTACTTCTGCTTCTCCTTCTTTCCTCTCGTTCTTTTCTGCTCTCCCTGCTCCTGCTCCTCCCCTCAGCGACCCTCTCTTTCCTCCCATCTGAGCTGCCTCTGTCCCTGTCTCTACCGCGAGCCCCGCCTTTACCTGCGTCATCTCTGCCTCTGTCTCGGCCGCTGCTCCGGCTGTCCTGCGCTGTCCTGGAACTGCCCCTCTCTCTCTGCCTGTCTCTGCTGTCACGTCTGCCCCTCTCGTGACCGCCCTCCTGCTTCACCTTGACCTCTGGGCTGTGCCTCCCTCTTTGACCCCTGTCCCTCTCCGACGTTTCCGTCTTTGACCGCCTGCTATGTGCGACCCCCGCCTCCTCCTCCTTCTCCTCTGGGCTCCTCCGGGAGCAGCGAGGACTCACAGATCTGTTCCTGTTCCTCTCGATCTTGACGCCCCTCTCACCCTCACTGTGGTCATCCCGAGAGGACTCCTTGGCCTTGGTCTTCTTCCCTGTCTTGGTCTTCTTCTTCCTCTTGTGGCTCTCCGACTTGCCATGGCTCCTGCTGCTGCTGTCAGAGTCACTGCTGTCAGAGTCACTACCGCTGCTAGAGCTGGAGTCACTGGAGTCATCGCTGCTGCTGCTGCTGCTGCTGCTCTCCTGTCGCTTCTTGTGCTTTCGTTTGCCGCTCTTCTTCTCCTTCTTTTCTTTCTTCTTCTGTTTTTTGCTCTTGCTTTTCTTGGCCTTCTTCTTCTTCTTCTCCAGCCGATCAAGCTTCCTGTAAAATCAATAAAGACGACATCCCGTTTGGTTCACAACTGCAACGACCTAATCTACGGCCCGTGGTTTGAGAAAACAGCTACATACAGCTTCAGTTCATCACGGCAACTGGAAATTAAACACATAATTTAATAATGATAATAACAACAATAAAACAATTCTAATACTCTACCCATTATTTTATATTGAATTATATAAGTATCAACACATTTTCTACATGACGCAGTTAAAATATGATATATAATAGTCAAAGCAAGGAGGTAGGCATAACAAGCTGTCACAACACCATATAGTCAGGAAGGCTTCACTGTTCAGACGCAGGCCTACCTGAGGAGCTTCTGCTTCTGTTTGGTTGACAGAGACTTGAGGAATTCTACCTCTGGGTCTTCCTCTTCCTCACTAGCCACATATTCCTAGAAAATCAGTCAAACCAGTCCAAAAAAAAAAAAAAAAAACAGCACTGAAAAGCACACACACTTACACCACCATGCCATCAATATCTATCTATATCTACCAGCAATATCTCAGTGTGTTGTGTTGTGTGTGCGTATATATATATATATATATATATATATATATATATATATATATATATATATATATATATATATATATATATATATATATATATATGTGTGCGTATATATGATGAATCTCACATGCTGCCATGCGTTGCAGAGACTGCAACAGTTCATTGATTTAATCTCAAAACAAACACCAATCACGGTGCAGATGAGGGTCGTTCCAAGGACATTGCTTTCACGTTTGAGGTGGATGTATATAAGTGGGTTACTTTATAGGACAGTGTGTGTGTGTGCGTGCATGTGTGTGTGTGTGTGTACACAGAAGAGAGGGTAAGCGGGGCGATTACCTGCGATGGATCACAAACCGTAGCGTTTCTATCAAGGACACATTTTTTCAGGGCAAACCCACTGTTTCGCATCTCCGCCATTAACTCAGAGGGGTGCATTGACGGACCTGTTAGCACAAATCACAGTCTCACAGTCCCATTGATGTCGGCCCGTGCCAACTACCTCTGCAGTGGGAGTTTCAGGGGTGGCTTTGTTAACAGAATGGGGCCTCAAATCAACTCACTTCACTTCCGGCTGAGCAAATCATACAATACCGTTCTCCGCCAAAGCAACAGTTAGGAGAATCAGAATACACTGTAATTGCATTTCTCTCCTTTGGCACATGGCAGGGGGGCGCCATTATGGTACTTTCACTGCGACACCGCAGACCGGACTCTACCAGAGTAAACACATTACCGAACTCTCTGATTGCAGGAGTCAAATCAGCTCGGAGCTTCAGCGTGACTCAGTGAAAGGGAGCGAGGCACCGCGACAGACCGTCAGACACGACGTCTCTAGCAGACAAGAAGGGTCCCGCACACATACAGCCACTTTGTTCCACATGTGTGTTGTAAAGCCAATCTAAGCAATGTGTAAGCTTGTTCTAACATTCGTTGTGAAGGTTTTGTACGGTTATATACAAACACACACACCAGGTAATACTGGACACACATTAATAAAACAAAAATGAATTCCTCAAATGTAAAATTTACAGCATTTTCATTAGTGAATACATGCCATCTTGGCCAGGGCTCCCTCGATAAATATCTTGTAATCTGGTTAAATAAAAGGTCTAATAATTAAAAAATATATATAAAAATTATAATATCAGACCCAGATCAACTGTAAGGGGCTTGGGATGGGCTTGTCTAAAAAAATGTAAAAAAACCTCACCAGAGGAGTTCACTTCTAACCAGAAGAGTTCATGTCTAACCAGAAGAGACTGCCTCTTTCTTTCACCTTACAACTCCTCTAATTTACATTTTCACATTACATAAAATGTTAAAATTCTGACCATGGTTTTGAATTTCGATTACTTTTCCAAAAGCTTATGGTTATGCAGTTATTTCCCAAAACATTTCCAGGCCTGGAAAACATATTTTCAAATTCCATATGTTTTCCAGGATTTTCATGATTTTCAATAATAACATTTAGACTGTACCTGCTGCTTCTTCTGTCGGTGCAGCGCTGGCGTTGATACCAGACAGCCCGAACAGAGGACACTCTCTGTCTGTGTTGACGTGGCCCCATTTGTGACATTTAATGCATCTCACATTTCGCACCTGAAAAGGGAAAACCATTGAGCATGAATGCATTAGTCTGGCTGGATTGTATTGAGCCAACCGTCTGGCTGCTCAAATTAAACAAACGTCTGCTTCTAAATACAATAAATAAATAACTAATGTATTCTATGCTTAAAATGTGAGGTATCCATAATATTATGAATGTACTTTATTTCAAACTTTGAACTAAACTAATGTCTAAGCTAAACTTAATATTAAATCTTATGCCATATTATTTACAGCAAAGAGATGTTTCACTCACCTGGATTCCAAATGGCTGATCTCTTATAGTCATGTCATCTTTCGCATACCTTTATAACAAAGACAATACATTTAATTATTGAATATTCATATCGATATTTCCTAAATGTGATTACGCGGGCAATGTGTGCGGTTTACTTTTCTCTTGGCGCACCCTTCTGCCACTCAAACTTGTACTCTGACTCCCCCTCCTGGCAAAGACAATTATGACAGCAACACATCAGACAGCACGTCGGTGATGAGGGGCCCAGTGCTGGAGCCAGCCTGCTCCTTCCACCACAGCTGGCAACATCGGGATTTGAAAATATGGGACATTTTCGGACGCCCCGGCCCACCACCGCTACCACTGTCCACATACCCCTTACAGTTGTACACACAGTGAATCCAAAAATGACTGCTTTAAGGTTAACTAGTTCCTAATGGAAGTAAGTGAGTGACTACAATTAGGTGGTTACTCAATGGTTTATGTTCTTATTAATCTTTAATAAGAAAGGTTAAAAACACAGGAGATTCACGGTAACATTTTGTAACAGGAGGACAGCGGTAGAGAAGGGTAAAGAGAATACCGAGCAAAACGTGAGGGTTGACAGGTATGCCGTCCACAGACTCCTGTGCTGGTCACCTAGATCAATAGCCTGACCATAACCACACCAAAACCCCCAACCAAAATTAACCATTTCTAACCCAATATAAAAAATAGATACATGAATCTGCACATTCAGCAACTTTAGATCTATGTTTCCACATGTAACAACTTCCCCTGCATGTTATTAGTCTGGGGTTGAGGCCAGTTCCACCACTGCTTAGCTATTAATACAGTATTACAGTATAGATTTGAATTATAAAGGAAGTGTAATTTGTCTTACCTCCTTGGTTTCCTCTTAATTATTGATCATAACAGAGAAAAATAATAACAATTAGAAGTCACATCTGATACTAGAATGTGTTAGACCATTTTATCGAACAAAAATCAACATAAATAAAATTCAATTGGGACTTACCTTTGGATGCCCCAGGCGGCGCCTCATACATGAAATTCAGACCATTTTTAACACGATCATCTCCCATCAACACTCTGGAAGACAATATTACAAGTCACTCAACAACATGAGCCTGCAACACATGGTGGGACTATAAACTGTGACTTCTGAGAAGACTCATCAGTCCTGAGGCCTCTTTAATACAAATGAAAATAGCCTTTTAACTATGTCTAAGCATGCTTCAGGTTGACAGGCTGAACACAAATCAGGTCCTCCTGATGTTTCAGCAGAGGAGATGCATCACGTCGTCTCACCGGTTGTTGTAAATCTCCTGCTCTTTGGTGTAAGCCTGCATGAGGTCCTCCTGCTTCTTCTTTTCGAAAGTCAGTTTCTGCTCTGCTATCCATACCTGGACAATGGATAAGAGAGGCCATCATTACCAACGTGTGATTCGTGTAGTAGATCTATACTTTGCCAAATGTACTCACCACTAAGCAGATACACAGTGAACACACACAGTATGGTGAATAATACACTCAATTTAAGAGGCGCATTTTACACATTCAACGTAGGTTTGCGTGTATATGTATGTACGCAAACCGACATGTCACAATGTTGCAGTAATAAATATATTATATCTCTATATAACGTGAAGCCCTACTTTAGCTACATGCTAACAGGCTAGCCTGGTCTGCTCACACACACACACACACACACACACACACACACGTACCTTCTTGATGTTGGATTTGGACGCAGGGTGAAAATCTTTCTTGCACATGAAGTTGGCGAAAGACTTCCCCATGATGACCACAAAAGACAACTAAAAGTTGTTAAAAGTTGTACAAAAAATTTAAGACGAGGCTATTTGCCAGCGTCGACGTCAACACACAACGTCTCCGCGCAGATTTGAAGACAGTTTTGTGTTGGATTTAACTATCAAACAGTAAACATTAACCACTGGAGCACGCTGAGTTGTGAATACATATAAATAATAACACATATAATTCACGACTCTTCACTGCGGGTCAAACAGTTTGTTTTGCACTTCTTTATCCTGACGACGGCGGACGGTCGTTTCCGGGTCAGAAAACTAAAGACATTTCGAAAAGGAGAGACTAGCAACATCCTTAGGAGACCGGAACTGATCCATCTCTGCGTCGAAGCGCCTTGTTTCATTCTGCGTTATCTTTTCTTATCTACTGTCTTTGCTAAAGGACGGTGTTTTCCTTCCGGGGTCAATAACTGTGACGCTCAAATGAAACCCAGGTCTATGACCTGAAACGAAAGCATGAAGTAGTTCACGTCGGTCGCATTGACAGCCGTTACTTTTACTTTACTTTTTCATATATTGCTGCAAAAGGTATTAGTGGCCTTCATTTACAGTTTACACTGAAGACTAAGGGGATTGGGACGAATAGGTTTGTTGTTACAATAATATAATAATGTCATAATTATTCAAACAAATAAAAAAACGTAATCGGTCCACCATAATTGGTCGAGTTCAGGTGACATGGACCCGGCCTCCTCCTGCGCCCTGGACCCGGCCTCCTCCTGCGCCATGGACCCGGCCTCCTCCTGCGCCATGGACCCGGTCTCCTCCTGCGCCATGGACCCGGTCTCCTCCTGCGCGCCGGACCCGGTCTCCTGCGACAGCCTGGTGGCCCTGCCCCCGTCCACCCTGGGTCCGCGGGTCGTGTTCGGGAAGAACGCGGACCGACCCAGTGATGAGGTCCAGGAGGTGGTCTACTTCCCCGCCAAGGACTACCCACCAGGGGCCAAAGTGGAGGTAAAGAAATAAACCATTTAATTAGTGTGTTCGCTTGTGTTTTTCCTTTTTTTCTTCTTATAATTAATAATAATAAACTTTATGTGTATAGCACTTTTCGAAAAAGGATTACAAAGTGCTTCACAGAACAGAATAAAACATAATTTTAAAAAATGACACAAAAAACATCGTAAGCGAGTACAATAAGTACTAACAAAAACACCATAAAATAGAGCCAAAAGGAAGAAAGCAATGTGTTAAAATATTAAAACTACTTTAAGAAAGCTTTTACATAAAAATGAGTTTTGAGAAGAGACTTATAGGAAGATACTGATTTAGCTTGTCTGAGATTTTCAGGCAGGGAGTTACACAACTGCAGGGGCCCTACTGACAGCTTGACCTCCTCTCTTTCTCCTCCTCTCTGTATTTTAAAGTGCACCTACATAGAGGTGGAGCAGGCCCCCCACACCCACGCAGTGGTGCTGAGCAGACCCGCCTGGCTCTGGGGGGCAGAGATGGGCGCCAATGAGCACCAGGTGTGCATTGGGAACGAGGCCGTGTGGGGCAGAGAGGGCTGCGATGGGGAGGAGGCCCTGCTGGGCATGGATCTGGTCAGGTAAGCGGCGTGCGTGTGTCATGATAATGGTGTCGGTGTGATGAGAGTTGTCCAGGACTCGTCGTTGCTTCGACGAGGATTACCCATGTTGGTAATATTCGGCATACTGTAAACTGAATATAAGTTACCCGAGTCACTTCATGATTATAGGAGTGATATGCAAATATGTGCTATATTGGGTGAATGAAGGATCAATTGAAGTAAAATGAAAAGCCTAACTACTTAGTTAATGGTGCCAAGTTAACTCCTCCGTTCAGTAGGAGATCACTTCACTGTAAGGAAAGCTCAGGGCTACGGCATTTAATAACCCAGGCTTTGTTTAACAGACTTGGACTAGAGAGAGCGGACACGGCTGAGAAAGCTGTGTGTGTCATCACTGACCTCCTGGAGAAGCACGGCCAGGGAGGGGCCTGCATGGAGGACGACTGTTCCTTCACGTACCACAACAGCTTCCTGGTCGCAGACCGGACGGAGGCGTGGGTGCTGGAGACATCAGGGCGGTACTGGGCGGCAGAGAGAGTGAAAGGTAACCAGACATGGTAGTGGTGGTGAACGGACCTCCATTCATTGTGAGTGACTTTCTGGTTCTTGATGCGTTACATTATCACCGTCCTTGGTGTAGACTGATTGTCCCTCTTGTCACCAGACACAGCTTGCTTCTGTTGGCCTCAGAAGCATGTGTTCATGTACAAACCGTCGTTTCATTGGTCAAATATGTACAAACTGTCGTTTCATTAGTAAATATGGCATATGTTTTTGAACCATAGCTGCAGCCAGCAGCAGGACTGCAGTGTTCTAAGCGGTGATCCTTCCTCAGTTATGCAATCTGCAACACTTTACGTAACTCCACACTATATATTGATTTGCATGTTTTGTCACGCACATGGTTTGGCCAACCTCAACATTACTACATTGACAAGCACAGCTACACAAATAATCCTTCCAAAACACAAACAGATTTGCATGTGCTAAATGCGATGGCAGGGAGCTGGTGTGAAACTATTCTATAGACGCGTGCCTCAAACACTGCACATAATGAAGGGCTGCTATGCATTAATAAACCTGACTATTAAAGGATAACTTTTTAACCTGGACCCTATTTATATCAGGGACTAACGCGGACAACCATTTTTGCCGTTGGTCCAGTATTGAGCAAGAGGTTCAGCCGTCAGCCACGAAACAGGCAGCAATGTAAAACTATAGGGCATTAGCGCCCCATCAATATACGTCCTCTAAAAGTGCTTGTTTTGCCATTGACAGGCTCAGATTGTTATTATAAGTGTCTGAAAACATTATGGAAAGGATCCCTACAGAGAAATAACATTTTTGTCTTTACCTTTTGCTTGATCTGGTCTGTTTGTTATTGGGTCTAACCAAGTCTTGCCAAGAAGAATTCAGAGCGAGAAATTGTTGTCCGCATTATTCCCCGAGACCCAAAATGATGGGAAAATAGGGTCCAAGTTGAAAAAAACGAGATTTAATTCTTTAGGTAGCTAACAAGTATCCTTTTTTAATCTCTAGATGGCTTTCGCAACATCTCCAATGAGTACAGCATCACGACCAGGATGGATCGAGAGCACCCCAAGCTGAGGGAGTATGCCCAGAGCCGAGGCTGGTGGGATGGGAACACCGTGTTCAACTTTGCCCAAGTCTATTCCTACATGGATACCGCCAGGATAGAGGCATCGGGCAGCCGCTACTGTGAAGGAAAGAAGATGATGGCGAAAAGCAATGGTTAGTCGATATATAACACATGCCATTCGAAAAAAGTTTGAAAATGCCTCATAAGAGGGCTTAACCCACTCAGAAGGTTGCTGATTTGAGCCCCGGCTCCTCCTAGCAAAGTGTCGAGCACCAACGAGCTGGCCGGCACCTTGCATGGTTGACACTGCCGTCGGTGTATGAATTGTGTATGAATGGGTGAATGTGAGGCAAAAAATGTGAAGCACTTTGAGTGGCCACAGGTCTGAAAAGCGCTCTATAAATGCAGTCCCTTTATTTACCACGATGTGTTGCCCATTGTAGACATATACGGCCTTGGAGTGACCTAGGCTCGATTCTGTATTCATGTCTTTCCCTCTCGTCTTCAACCCATGTTCCTTTCTCTTTTCACTGTCGTGTCCATAAGACATTTTTATCTAATGTATCTCACGGTGAATACGGATGCAGTTAGCGTAAGCCGAGCCATTTTCTGAACCGCAGGTCACATCACAGCTCAGACGATGATGACTATTCTCCGGGACAAAGAGAGTGGGATCAACATGGAGGGAGCCTTCCTGACCACAGGGAGCATGGTGTCTGTGATCCCCACGGACCCCACTCTGCCTGGGGTCCACTACTTCACTGCCACCCCTGACCCAGAAAGGTACAGCGCTCCAATCTCGCTCCATCGTCTTGACCTAATTCGTCACATGCTCACACTTGCAATATGCAACATGTCACACACACACACGAGTCACAGCTAAAAGTGTAGGCAAAAAAAAACATATACATTTAAATGAAATAAATAAAATAAAATAAATAAATCATTGTAGTCATGCACATGTAGTGTGCAAAAATGTCCAAGTTCTACCTATGCCATGTAGGTGGGCGAATGTTTATTTTCTAAAATGAAAAAAACTTGAATTCACAGAACCCCCATCTCCTCCTGACAGGTCGGTTTTCAAGCCATTCATATTTGTGAATGACATCAAACAGTTGAAGCATACCTGCTCTCCGTGGTACGGTCCAGATGACCCTGTGAAGCAGAAGCCCCGCTTCCAGAGCAAACCCGATCGGAAACACCCGCTGTTTCTCAAGCACGAAGTTGTAGCGGCCATCATCGAAACCAACAAGGTTCAAGATTCTATTGATTAAATAACGCATGAGGAGACAACCATCCACTGATTTTAATTCACCCGAGGCTGATGCTTTTCTTTTGTTTTTAACAGGAAAGAGGAAAGAAGATTATCCAAAACATGAGGGACCTGGAAAATGAGAAATTGGCCGAGATGGAGACGTTTCTTGTAAAAGGTGTTGAGGACATGACCTTAGTGGTGAATCTGTTTTCAGACACCGCCTGAGGACGAGATGAAAGCATATAGTAAGAATTGAGATTTAAAAAAAGGATTTAAATATAAAATGTAAGTATGAAACATGACACAATAATTTAAAAACATAAAATATTTAATCTCATAAAATGTTAACTAAATAAAATTCAAAATATCCAACCACCGTAATTTCTTTAGAACCAATGATATTTAAAACACAGCCAATACAAGGTAATTAAGCATTATTATTTAATATGCACATTTTTGCATTAAATGTACTACCCGCAGCCTATTATCCCAGTTTAAAGATAATATTGAAAGATCATACGTCATGCACATGTGCATAATTCAGTTAAATAATTTCCCTTACGGTTTTTTTAAGGACTTATAAATACATTTTGAACTGGTCTGTCATTACAATGTATGCACTATTTGCTAGCAAAGTATTTAGCTGCAGAAGCAGCAGCTATCATAGCCAGCTATGACAGCCCAATAAAAGGCACAGTCTACTGTCTGTTACATGCAGCAACCATCCACTAGAGACAGTAGAGTGCTACAATCATATTGTACAATCGTATTGTTATGAATACATGTTTTGTAAATAAATTCAAATAAAATACATACATCTTAATGCCCATTAAATAGTTTCTTCTTAATCAGTAGAGCATCCATTATTATTATTTTTTAGTAAAAGCTAAAAAAATAAAAATAAAAGGATTTCTGATCCCTGAGCTAGTTACTAAACAATCAGCGAGTCTTTCAGGTCACGACTATGGCATGCAGGCTGCGTCGGTGAATCTGTAGTGAAAGCCGTTGTCCTGGAAGTCATACTCCTGACGGATATGTTGCAGAATGCCACCTTGCTGAAGACGGGCCGCGTATAGCAGGGCCTCACCTCGGTCCTGAGCCAGGCCTGTCTGCTGGAGCCAGGTCACCAGCTCACTGCCCAGGAAGGTGTGCGTGATAGTCCTCTCCCCACACCTGCAAGTCACAGTGCGCGTTTACCCAGGAGGCGTCTCGCTCAGTCTTGCCCTGCCTCAGAGGCCCTGTTCACAAATAAGTCACACCTGGCGTTTGAATGTGTCTCCACACGCGTCTCACTTCCCCACTCTGTATACAAATAAACACGTATGACATTTCTGTTTGCAAAGACCAAATGCGTTGTTGTAGAAGAAGAAATCAAAACAATTACAGACTGGGTCTATTCCTTGGCGTGTTCCAGGCAAACCAAATCGCCCGAGATGTTTGACTTACTCGTAATATATCTCTATGGGCTTTTCCACATTTTCAGACGTTGTGGACAAAGCCAGCTTACGGAGTTTGAGTACGTACTTCCGCTTATGCAGAGGACGTCAGTTTAATAGGCAGGTCCTTCAATGTGGCCCAGGACACATTTCGCGTACACACTACTAGAAGAATGTGTGCATATGCGGCCCAGGCCACCTCATGTGGTCTGCGCGACCCGATCTCAAGGCGTCTTGTAGTGCATTCACACCTGTACTTACAGCTGTCCACTTGTGACAGCTCTGTTAATGCCAGGTGTGAACAGGGCCAGGGGAGTAAATGGCGAAGCAGACAAACATGTTTGCGTGCACTGTTGAGATAATCTGTAGGGAGTTGACAAGCTACTGGGCCACTCCTAGCTTAGTCGTTACAGGATTTTCTCCAAAGCGACGGGTCAGGCCGAGGAACGGGGACAGAAGCCAGAGCCATTGAGCTGGGACAATAGTCTAGACGCTCTGAGCTCCCTTACCGTCTCTTCCTGACAATGTCCTGGGAACACTGGTCCTTGTGGTACTTCATGAACTGCAAGCAGGTCATTTGGACGTCTGCCGGCAACTCACTCTGCGGTCGCACTTCCTGCTTCTTACGGTACCACAGATTGTGCAACCTGATCATTACACATAGGAAAAAAAACATTTGTTATGATAATGTACCTTAAAAAAAAAAAAGTACTAATGTGCTAAAATTGAGGTGAGAGGTTAACGTATTAATAACGCATACCTTTTCTTAAACGGAAGAATGATCAAATGTTTGTCCAGCCCAAACAAACCGAAAGAGAGGAACCCCTGCAGAGAGGAGGATATAACTGAGCTGTTGACACAGTATCAACACGAGGGTAACACAGACCAACAGTACGAACACACAGTTAACACAGACTAACAGTACGAACCTGGATCAGGATCAGAGGGTGGCTTACCTGTCCATAGTTAACAACAGCGCAGAAGAACTGGAGCTCGAGGTAGAGTCTACCGGGAACGCGGTTGAAGATTAACCACAGGCAGCTGGAGAAATTCTACAAACAGTAGAAAAACAAATACAGAAATGCTTTGTGAAATTCATGGTGTAGGAACAGCAACAGGTGACATTGTCAGGAAAGTTGTTGAAAAGCCATCGTTTCTCAGACAGTGTTGAACTCTGTAGTTCAGTGCATTATAGCAGCCGTGGCTGGTGAGTGAATGATGAGTGTTTGCTCACAGCAAGCAGGCTGACGGTGAGGAGCAGACAGAGTAGTGCATGTCGGGCCACTTGTCTGTCTGAGACCTGGTTGAGCTGCTCCTCCTGGCCTAGTAGACAGTCCGGTACCTCGCAGCTGTTCCCACATTGATCTGCAGGGGGCAGTAGAACACAACACTAAACTGTTGGACTGCAACACTTTAAAAAGAATAAAAGGCACTAAGCCATTGTTTTTATGAACTTAAGAAACATAAATTAGGAATTTAATTTAAATGTATCACCTGTGTGTGCGGTGGAATCGTTCGTGTTTGTGCTGACAATCATATCAGGCATGGGTTGGGCCCCGGCGCAGTCACACATGTGACACTCTGATAAAGTGACAAGAGTCATGTGTTACTAAATCTTATAATCCCATGTTTGTACTTTCAGTTCACACTGTATACAATCATTTGATATTTGACTTGTTGTACTTAGTCACCTGCTAGATTATGCTACACCAGTGGTTCTCAACCTTGTTCAGGCTGGGCCCCCCCAAAACTGGTTCATTGCAGTCGCCCCCCCCCCCCCCATTGTTGACGGGGGGGGGGGGGGGGGGGGGGGGGGGGACAAATACGCGTCCGGCTTGATGCTGCGCCGGACGCCGGACAGGGCTTTGAAAAACCGGACAGTCCGGCCTAAAACCGGACGCGTATTTGTCCGTATTTGGACGCGTATTTGGGGGGGGGGGGGGTGCGCGCAATAGTAACACACCGCGGACCTACGACCCGACGGGGGGGGGGGGGGGCGACGGGGGGGGGGGCGCGCAATAGTAACACACCGCGGACCTACGGCCAAGGGGGGGGGGGGGGGGGGTGCGCGCAATAGTAACACACCGCGGACCTACGACCGGCGGGGGGGGGGGGGGGGGGGCGCGGTGTGTTACTATTGCGCTCTCAAAAAGGAGGACAAATACGCGTCCGGCTTGATGCTGCGCCGGACGCCGGACAGGGCTTTGAAAAACCGGACAGTCCGGCCTAAAACCGGACAGTCCGGCCTAAAGCCGGACGCGTATTTGTCCTCCTTTTTGAACCCGCGCCCCCCCGGGAGAGTGTCCACACCCCCCCAGGGGGGCGCGCCCCACCGGTTGAGAACCACTGTGCTACACCCAGTCTTGTATAAAGTACTTGAAAGCGATACTTGAGTCAAAGTACAAGTATCTTACCAGAAAATGACTTTGGTAGAAGTAAAAGTCACCTTTTAGAATATTACTTGAGTAAAAGTCTGAAAGTACCTGACATTTACTGTACTTAAGTACCAAAAGTAATTTTCTGATATAAAATGTACTTAAGTATTAGAAGTAAAAGTAAAAGTATTTAAACAAAGTGAGCAGTTAGAATTTTGATTATGAAATGTATTTTGGCTCCTGTAATATCCAGGTACAGTACAGGGGAGAGGCTTCAACTTGTTCAACATTAAAATTAAATAAATAACAATAAATATAAGTCGTACACATAAGACAACACTGGACTGATGTTAACCTGATGAAGACAATACTCAGATTAACACACTGCCATGTAAACAGCATTCCCATAGTGGGAGTAATCAATACTGAATGAAGACATGTGGAGTATTCCACCAGTCTTACTGGCATTACTGTAGACATGTAAACACCTTAATCACACTGTGACGTCCTATCAGTATTGTAGGGTGACCATTTCTGAGTTTTTGAAAAGGAGGACACCTCAGCCCGGGGGGGGTGCGCGCCTCGGATCTACGGCCGACGGGGGGGGGGGGGGGGGGTGCGCAATAGTAACACACCGCGGACCTACGACCGGAAGGGGGGGGGGGGGTGCACGATCATAACACACCACGGACCTATGACCGGCGGGGTTGTCTCAAAAAGGAGGACAAATACGCGTCCGGCTTGATGCTGCGCCGGACGCCGGACAGGGCTTTGAATAACCGGACAGTCCGGCCTAAAGCCGGACGAATGGCCGCCCTAGACTATTGGCAGCATGCCGGTGTAGCCGTGGCGTTTAGACACACACACGCACAAAAACCACTTCGTCTGGGAAAAGACATGTCGCCATGGCAACAGTAAACAACAGCCACTTTCAGTTTGGGTTAAAATACCGGTTGATGTCGTCACTGTTAATCTCGTCATTTGTGACCGGAGAATTAGCAGAACCTGCCGCAGCTGCAGGTGCTTCCGTGACTGCCCAAAGCAGATCTTCTTCTTCTTTGTTTTTTTTTTTCTTCGCGCTTGGAGGTTGATAAACAGGAAGTAGGTCACCAACTCGATTTTTATTTTGTAGTAACGAGTAACGAAGATGGTTATGGGAAATATATCGGAGTAAAAGTACACATTTTAGTGAGGAAATGTAGTGGAGTAAAAGTAAAAGTTGTCAGAAATATAAATAACGAAGTAAAGTACAGATACGTGAAAATTCTACTTAAGTACAGTAACAAAGTATTTGTACTTCGTTACATTACAACACTGGCTACACCAACCATGATATTCAACAGACTTAAGTTAAGACAATATACCATTTACCCAATCTTTGAGCCTATAATACATGAGGCTTCTTTGTTATTGTACTGCAATATCTTTGTTTAGTGAACAGCAAGCCTCTTTGTTGAGCGAGGAGATATTTTACACACGTTAACTTAAAGCTTTAACCAAACATTGACTCGTTGGATCCTCATTGGAGGATGAGGCTTGAACAGATAAGTTCAACACCTGTGAAGAAACGGGGGGGGAAACACCTGTGTTGACACTTGTTGCTGAGATGACAGGCGAGACAACGCCCTCCGGCTCACTCTCAGACACCAGTTCCTCGGTGGCCAGGTCGGGCACCAGGACCTGGTAGTGCGCCTCCCAGCTTCCTCTGCTGAGGTCCACTAGAGCGCCCCCTACCAGCACCAGACTGAGAGCGAGCACAACGCTGCTGCAGATGACCTGATAGAGAAACGAGCGCAAGAGTGAGAGATTTTTAGAATGTATATATATATTATATATATTTTTTCTTTTTCTTTTCATTTATCCAATTTATTTTGCATATCTTATTTTATGTTTAATATCCTATTAGTCGTTTTTTTGTTGTATTTTTCTTTATATCACAACACCGGGTTAGGGTTACAAAAAATCCTTGGTTGCAAAAACATAACTGGAAATTAAATGCATTCTGCTTCTCTTCAGGACCATCAGCAGAGCAGCGCTGAAGGAGTTGTGGTGATAACATGAGGGTGATAACATGAAGGTGACAACATGGGGGTGACAACATGGAGGTGACAACATGAGGGTGATAACATGGGGGTGACAACATGGGGGTGACAACATGGGGGTGATACCTTGAGGTTGACAACATGAGGGTGACAACATGAGGGTGATAACATGAGAGTGACAACAGCAGTACCTGTGGTCTGCCATAGAAAAACGCTGGGTCAATTGTGGAGTCGCCTTCCTCCCCTGAAATCAGTAGCACCGCAGTCACTAGTGCAGGAACCCTGTTTCAAAAGACAGAATACAAAACGTCATCTGATGTTGAGACCAACAAACAAAACAACATTACAAATATAGATTTCATTCAAGAACATTCATAGGAGAAATAGGTGTGTACAAAACGACGGAGCAATATTGTTTCTGAATTGCAAAACGTTTGTGGCATTAAAATGTCAGTTTCAGCATGTACAGTTATGATTGAGCTGCTGAAATAAAAATGGACTGTAGGCAGTAACACGCATGTCATAAATATTGTGCACTCTCCACGAGAGTTAAAGGCGCTGTAGGTAAGATTTAAGAGCTATTATTTGTGTAATTTTTTAGCAATTGCATAGCCATCCATCAGCTATTAGTGGATGAAATGCACTGTGAGAATATACGTTTTGAGCTGTGCCTGCCTCTGTATGACACCTTTTAGATTTAACACGGCTCCTGGCTCATTTCTGACCAATCGGGGCATATTTTCCGTGATTGGCTCATCTTGCCTGTCACTCACAGGTGCGTGAAATGCAACACTTCTCAATGGCAGGGAAACATAGGGCGGGAGGGAACAGAGAGGGAGGGGACTTTTTTTGGTCATTTATTTTCAAAATGTTGCTCTCTTCTGCTGTTTTCTGCTCTCTCTTTGCAACTGTGGAATCTCACCTACAGCACATATACTGTGAGTGAGTACAGAACTGTCTGTACTCACTCACAGTATATGTAATGTTCACTGTCTGTACTCACTCACAGTATATGTAATGTTCACTGTCTGTACTCACCCCCAGCCTAAAATCACCAGGAGTCCGGGGTAAACCTTGAGGTTGTCCCTCCTCTTCATCAGCACCAGGCAGAGCACTATCAGCCCTACAATAAGACAATCATAATGACATTATTAATCGTGTCATAGGTGAATCCATGACCACTCGGTGTGCCAGGTGTTTGTAAAGAGGAAGCGTTACCTGGCCAGACGTACGTGCTGTTTAGTGAGGTGAACAGGAGCACGAATGTGAAAACCTTTCCTGTGAACACATTCGAGCTCCCGGCGAAGTTCCACATAATCATGCCAGTACCGGTCAGGAACTGTAGTTACACAAGGGTCAAACATTAACACGAAGAAATCATTCAAAATACAAAAAAACCTACAGCTTGACAAAGGTGGAGAGAACATATAACAATGGATCATATTAGTTATGAATTATACTGGTTATAGTATAACTTGTTTAATTATGCTGGTATGCATTGTAGTTTGGTCATAACAGTAAATATTGAGTTTAGAAGGAGAAGGTGCTTAACGTGGAGGAGGCTTTAGACCGCTCACCTGCGCCAGCAGCAGGTTGATTGTTAACAGGTGAGGTAGTCTGTTGTATTTCTTACTGAGAAACATGACGGCTATCGTCCAAACCTATCACAAAATACAGTTACATATGATAAGAACAAGCAAGGAAAAAATAAGATTTCTGTTTAAGTGGAGCAATTGTGAAGGTGTAATGTTGTTACACGTTTACTATTAAAAAGCAAATGAACCAAAAAACCCCAACTTTCAGCAAGCCATTTGCAGCTGGTACCTTACGAAAACTGGTATTACAAAAGGAAGTGGTTAACAACACAACTGAAATCATTTTGACTTCCCCTAGTGCAGCTGACTCGGAAAGAATTAAACATAGCCCAGTGGTCTCCAAGCTATTTCTAAATAACTTCTGTTCCACCAGAAGACACGTCTAAGGAAAAGACAGCATATTGTGGCATTGAATCTAACGATCTAACAATGAAATGTTGCTCTTTTCATTTACACTCCTTTGAGTTGTATCGTTGCACTGGAATGAAAACAGATATTACCTGTTAATCCTATAATGAATGGCCAAACCCAAGGACTGACACACACACACACACACACACACACGTTTGTGTGTGTGTTGCCTGGAACACGCCAACGACAACAACGTGAGATTGCATGTCGCAACCACAGGTTTGAGGGACATGACTCACCAGCACCACTAAGCTAACGATGCTAATGTCGAAGCTAACGCTCTGCAGGGACTCCATCAGGAGCTCGGGGTCCATCCCTGGGATGGTCAGCAGCCAGGCGGACACGTACATGATGGGAGCCGAGAGGAAGGTGCTCAACACCATCCCAGAAGTCACCTGAAGAATCACACACACACACACACAGTCTGTATCAAAGGTGCTGTAGGTAAGATGTAAATGTAATTTGTTACAAGTGCCATCCGTCAGCTAGGGCATCTCTTCCCTGAATGGTTGGGGGGAATCCATCTTGCCTGACAATCACAGGTGCTCGAAATGCAATACTTCTCAATGGCAGGGAAAGGCAGGGAGGGAGGGAGCAGAGAGGGAGGGGATGTTGTTTTTTGGGGTTGTTTAGTACATGGTGTACTCTTTTGTAAAAGTACTCTTTTCGGTTCCCTCTCAAATCTTACCTACAGCAGCTTTAAGCATAAGGTGGATATCGAGTATAATCGCCAGAGAGGAAGAATCTACGTCCATGAGCAGTGACTTACCACTTCCAGCTCCATGTTGTAGTGTGCGGCGAAGATGGCCACGCTGGGCGCCGAGGGGAAGACGCCATAGATGAAGGCATAGTTGGAGAGGCTCGAGTGGTTTGCAGCGCTCATGTTGGTGTAGTCCAGCACGTCCACCATGTCCTTACAGATCAACGGCATCACTAACCTAACAGAGGGAACGCAGCGAGGAGGAGATCACCATGACGGCAATATTGCACAGAGAGTCGGCAGAAGTCACACAAATATTAGTTATTAGAAGAAGTTCAGTGCTCCAACACTAGTCCCATTTTTAGTGTAGGCTTTGATTGGTCTCACGTTGGCTAAATATGTCTGCTTCAATGACTAAATGTAAAGGTCCATGATGTCTTGTACAGTTAGAAGGGAGAACGGAGAGAGAGCTGGAGCTGATGCATCTGTTTTGGCCGTTCTTCCTAACTCTTGAGTTATATGTGTAATGTATTGTCTGCAGCCTCCAAGGCAAAGGTCAGCGAGAGATTGTACAACACCTCAAAACCTGTTATTGAAGAACCAGCCTGACATCCTACATTACAAACACAAACTGTTGGAAAACAAGTAGATGTGTCCCTCCCCCATGTAAACTTACAGCTTTGCCGTTATCAGCAGGATGAGCGCAACAACAGTAGATTTGGTCAGCTTGGTGAGCTGGCCCACCATGGACAGCCCGAGGTAGAACAGAGCCGCGCCCCCAAAGGAGTTGGCCAGGCCATCCACAAAGTCCACCATGAAGGCGGGAATTCTTTGGTTCAGGAGGAAATGGCCGATGATGCCAATGAAGACCATAAAGACAATTGGGTTCTTCAGGACCTGGAAAGCTACGACTCCCACGATGGAAAGCTTGCTCTGCTGTTGGTCGCCCTGGTTCTTCCATTTCTGGACCTCGCAGAAGGCGAAGCCGATGGGATTGAGGAGGACGAGGGAGACGGGCGCCACCAGGTAGATGTACTGGAGGTACTCTGGGTGCGTGTCCCTGTAGAGGGCGTTCACTGTGGAGAGAGGAGAGAGACCCATGGGAGACTGAACGACCTTCAGAGCACAACCATTTTGAATGGAACGGTTACGACAATATAATCTGTGTAGCAGCTGTGTTTGTTTGCATTTCCCTATCATTTCACTGATTCAAATAATATGGTCTAATGGAAGCTGAGAGCCACACACCGTGTGCCAAAGGCAGACGAAGGACATGCTGTCCTAGAAACAGACAAAGAGTGGAATCGCAGATGCGACATGCAAGGTGTTTTGTTACTTACCGATAGGATATCCCAAAGCAAAATCATTACTTTGAGTGGCAAATATTGAGAAGAGGCCAGCCTTAGAGAAGCGGCTGGCGGGACTGGCAACAAATAATGTCAGCACGCAGACAATGAAAAACACAGACACTTTGGCGATGAGGACACTCCACAGAAACGGCCAGATGACGTGACCAAAGTTCAACTCTACCATGTTCTTGAACAGCAGCGCGGGGAGGGCAAACTTGGACACAAAATGCCCTAGTCCCTTGGCTTGTGTGGACGTGATGATGTTGGCCCTGCCTGCAATGTACCCACACAGTATGATCCCGAAGCACTCCAGGAGCGCCGGGAAGAGTTTGTCAATGGACATTGTGGCGGGACTGGCATGGGACCCTTGCATGATGTCTTCCCCCCCGGAGGACGAGTTGCCCCCCATCTCACTGATCTCCATGGTGACCCACTATCTGTCATGCATGACCTCAGGCCCCCTAGGAAACAAAGGTGGTTTTTGTTAACACCCTCAAAAAAAAGGTAGACACATATTGTTTTGCTGATTTAAACAAAAACCATTATAGCGCATTGGCTCACGTCTCCATAGCAATGTGGTGAATACAACTTTTAGACATCAGTTCACTTTACATTTCATTTGAACACTACTATACATACATACATACATACATACATACATACATACATACATACATACATACATACATACATACATACACATACCGTACATACCGTACATACATACATACAAATGAGCGGTTGAACCAAAACGTATGGGATTCAAGATAGCAACGGTCCTGTGAATAAATACAACGCATTGCCCAAATAATATCACGCCACATATTAACCAGTTAAGAGGGACAATTGCGGTTTAATCGCTTGCGGTGTCATTACTTCAACACGCATTTGAACGCCATTAGACTATCGTCAATTAATAAATGTTCTCATTTAACGAGCTGTTATGGTGGACTAGTTATCTATCGGTAAACATGATCAGTCACGTTTCGTTCACAACATATCATTAAACGTAGATAATATAAGTTAGTGTATTATATCGTAATCGTAAGTATTAAAATATTGTCTTACAGTGTCTGCTTCGTCAGCTCCATGCCACAAATGTGCGGCGCCTCCAACTTTCACAATCTCCTCTGACACCCCAGGGGCGGGGCCTGTCGTCCTCTGCGCATGCGCCGTGCGTCACATTGCGCACCGTGGAGATTTATTCAGATAACACGACGGTGTCTGGATATTAATTTTAATGTATTTATTGACCTGCTTTAATGAAGAAAAACAACGGTACACATAGACTGTGTTTACATTTTTATTAATTGTTTATCTGTAAATACATATATTGTTAGATTTGTTTAACTTTAAAAAATAAGTCTTTACTTATAATGGACTATTTTGGCTCTAGGTGTTCAATAAAAAGAAAATAGCCTACATTATAAGACAAATTGAGTAAAGGCATTCGAACATAACATTGAAATGCGAGTTTTCTTACAGTGTAAAAATAAGCCCTCCATAAAGTTCATAATACATAAAACATCCTTCATTACACAAACATAACGTTTAATAATATGAAGGCATTCAATACAAGTATATTGGAAAAGTAAGATATGTTCAAAAACAAACACAAAACCATCTACTATTAGGATATCACAGCATGCAGTATAAAATGTTAATAATCCGGGCCATCGGTGAACTTTTACTTTGATGGCGACATGATATACGGACCTAGACAGCATGGCACGAGGTGTGGCTTGTATTACATAATCCTGATAAAGGTTACAGTGACGCTAGTGAGCTACTGCATAACATATTGACAGCAGTTGCTGTCAATATGTTATGCTACAATATAGGCTACAATATAACCAACACTGTTTATGGACTTGATTCATTATTCCACGTCATCAAAGTGATTGCCCTTCATAGTCATTCCTTAACACGTTGGTGGGCCTTGGATTTCCCATCGGGGTCGTGGTCTTCCTGGGCCCCCCCAGAGAGGCTAGGACCCGGTGGCCCCTAGAGCATGCTGAGCTCGATGAGACGGCCTGCAAACACGCCCAGCGTGCCGATCAGACACACCGCCATGAACACACACAGCAGGATGTGGTCCAGCACCATGGCCACGAACTTCCACTCCTCAGCGGCCTGGGGAAGAAGAATGACTATTAGTATTAAAGACCGGGTAAAGCACATTCTGAGACTTGTTTCTAAACACACTACACACGTTAGAAAGTCATGGCTGAAAACATGTGAAAAGACTGTATGACCGTCTAATGTTGAATTGAGTTAGACCATTTTTCTATTTTTCACCATTTTCACAATCAGGATTTTATGGGCGGGGCTTAAAGGGTACATGGGATGCTAAGAGATGCTTACGTCCCTTAGCATTGCCCCGCCCCTAACCCCTAACAGTTATTAGTTTGACAGTTATAAGTTTGACAGTTATTAGTTTAACAGGTATTAGTTTGATAGTTATTAGTTTAACAGTTATTAGTTTAAAACAGTTATTAGTTTGACAGTTATAAGTTTGACAGTTATTCGTTTAACAGTTATTAGTTTGACAGTTATAAGTTTGACAGTTATTAGTTTAACAGGTATTAGTTTGACAGTTATTAGTTTGACAGTTATACGTTTGACAGTTTTTAGTTTAACAGTTATTAGTTTAACAGTTATTAGTTTGACAGTTATAAGTTTGACAGTTATTAGTTTAACAGGTATTAGTTTGACAGTTATTAGTTTAACAGTTATTAGTTTGACAGTTATTAGTTTAACAGTTATTAGTTAAACAGTTATTAGTTTGACAGTTGAGAGAGGCTCCGCCCTCTTTTTTATTACAGCACCTTATGATGCTGTAATAATCCTTATTTTATCACGATTTTGAATCCTAATTTTATATACTTGGCGACTTTTTTAATCACTCAAATTAATAACACGTTTTTCTATGCGTGACAAACTCCAAGAACATATTTCCTTTATGGGGTGTACTGCAGCAGTAAAGCACTTGACATGGAGACAAAGAGAGACGTACGTTGTTGGACTCCTCGTCGGACTTCATGGTCTCCGCGATGTACTTGACCCCCTCGATGGCGCTGCGCACGTCCGGGTTCTTGGTGATGGGCGACTGGAAGGGGATGGCGCTGGGAGTGGGTTTGCCGGAGATGTCCGTCATGTCGAAGCCGGCCCCGTACACACACTTGTCCGGCTTGTCCTTGCTGGGCCGCTTCATGGTCGAGAAGAACATGATGTGAGGGATGGTCTCGATGAAAACCTGGCGTGAGGAAGGAAAAGTGCAAAGGCCAGATCATAAATCTCGTTCACGGCCAACAACAACAACAGCAACAACAACAGCAACAACAAAAACCACAGCAACCACATCAGCAACAACAACAGCAACAACAACAACATCAGCAACAACATCAGCAACAGCAGCAGCAGCAACAACAACAACAACAACAACAACAACAACAACAACAACAGCAACAACAGCAACAACAACAATTAAAAACGCGTTTCACACGATCATCACTAGATGGCGCTAGATTGCAAACTATCCCTGCTCAGTTTTGTGAGGACCCTTACCCTGCGGACCCAGTCCGGCATGGTGTGGGTGCTCGGGGAGCGGTGGTGCGTGTTGATGACGATGACGGTGATGATGATGGAGGCGATGACGAAGACCATGGTGAAGAGCATGTACTTCCCGATGAGCGGCACGGCGCTGGAGGTGGAGGGGATGAGCTCCACGATGACCAGCAGGAACACCGTGAGGGACAGCAGGACGGAGATGCTCAGGGTCATCTTCTCACCTGCAGCAGCGAACCACAGCACCAAGCATGACTCACCTGCACTGAACCATGCATGACTCACCCGCACCAAGCATGACATACCTGCGCCGTGCATGACTCACCTGCACCAAGTATGACTTATTTGCACCAAGGATGACTTATTTGCACCAAGCATGACTTATTTGCACCAAGGATGACTTATTTGCACCAAGCATGACTTACCTGCACCAAGCATGACTCACCTGCACCTGTCGTCCTCCTAATACATGCAGCTAGGGCTGGACGATGTGGCCCAGATCTTCTATTCCGATATTGGTCATTTAATATATATAGCTATTTCATATAGCATGTTTTCTGGTAATTCACTAAATAAATAGTCTTATTAAAATAACCACAAGTCAAGCCTATTTTGGTATACTCCTGTGTGAATTAAAAAGGCCTACTGAAAAGTACTGGGTATTTTTCTCATTTTTTTCACTTTATCACTTTACTGTAATGTAGTCTTTAAAACCAGAAAAAGACAACACTTATGCCATATCACGATAGTACGATATCCAAAATCTAAGACGATATCTAGTCTCATGACGATACGATATAATATCGTTATATTGCCCGGCCCTGCATGCAGCGTTGAGAGCCACATATTGACTAGGGAATTAATTAGTCTTTAATTAATGAATCAATCGACTGTGGGATTCAGGCTAGGGAGCGGGGGGGGGGGGGGACCAGTTCACTGTGCAAACATGTGCAGAGATAGAGAATTGAGCTGTGCATCCCTGACCACAGATCCTTCTGTATATGGAGTCAGAATAGTGTCATAATTCAAACCTGAAAAAAAAGGTTTCAAAGGCTTGTAAGTCTGTGTTTGAAAACTCAACACCTTGTAAAAAAGGTTTTGCACCACTGAAAAAAGAGATTATAGCCTGAAAAAAAAAAGTCAAACATCTGCAAACATGATTTTGTGTTCTATTTTATCTTCTTCATCATTTTCACCAACACATTTTCAAAGCTAAAATGTTTTCACAAACACATTTTCAAAGTTTAAAAATGTTCACCAGCGCATTTGCAGAGTTTCAAATCTGACACTGTTCTAACAGTGTATTACTTTGTTTCCCGGTTTCGAAACCTTGTAAATGGGATTCTGCAAACAGCTGTTCAAACATTGAGAAATACGTTTTGAAAGGTTGAATATTTATTTTTAAAAACTTGTAAAGGTGTAAATTTACACCATTGCAATGTATTTTTTCAGAACTTAATTTTCAGCACTGACTTTTCAGAGATTTGACCACACGGGCGCAAGCTTGCGAGTCACGTGATTATTGACACTGTTCTGACGCCGTTTCGTTTTGAAACTCCTTTAGCGTCAAAGGTCTGAAAACGTGGTTCTGAAAAAAAGGAAAAAAAACCTTCCTGGGGGCGGGACCATCTTGCTCTAAACCTATTGGTTGCTCTCTGCTGAGGCACAGTCCAATCACATGCGCCGTTGACCGGGCTGTGCGGGATTGACAGTGCTCTGCCGATGACAAGAATAACAAGCGACTTGCGTGGTTGATTTTGTTGTCTATTTTCTGGAACCATGGCTGGTAGACAGGCGAGCAATTTTATTCTATATTGTTTGCGTTCTAACCACCCGCGAGCCTCCTGCGGCTCGCCAAGCTGTAATTTGCAACACGTTCTCATCCCAACTCGTAATATACCGACGGTTTGTCACGCCCCTAGACGTGATACTGACGCAAAATGTACCCTCCCGCATCTGTGTGAAACGATCTGTGTGAAACAATCTCATAAACCCGTTCGCGGTGGTAAGAGACGAGCAGAGTCTACAGCGTCCGCTCGCAGAGCAGAGTCTACAGCGTCTGCAGTCTACTGTGAAACAATTCACTCCAAAAAGGGTTATGGTTAGGGTTATGGTTAGCGTAATCTATCACCGTGACCGGGATATTATTGGAGTGAATGGACGCTGTAGACTAATTTGTGGCTCGCATGGCATAAATAATAGTCATACTTTGCGGTCACGTGACTACCATGGATACCTGGAGGGCAACAAACGCTGGCAAAATGGCGACGAACAACGGCCAACCAGGGGAATTGCAGCCTTGCAGATTTCCGATACTTAAATAAATCAACTATTTAGACCATTTGTCACAAAATGTTAAAATTAGATATGAAGAGAAGATAAACATACTCGGAACTTGTGATCCATACACAGCACCCGCTGATGTAGGTTATTCATTGCTTTGAAGCTGGCAAAGACTCAGATCGTGAAACGATCTGGGGGTTCTCATAAACCCGTTGGCGGTGGTAAGAGACCAGCAGAGTCTACAGAGTCCATTCACTCCACGCTAATCCTAACCCTAACCATAACCCTTTTTGGAGTGAATTGTTTCACAGTAGACTGCGGACGCTGTAGACTCTGCTCTGCGAGCGGACGCTGTAGACTCTGCTCGTCTCTTACCACCGCGAACGGGTTTATGAGATTGTTCCACACAGATCGTTTCACACAGACGCGGGAGGGTACATTTTGCGTCAGTATCACGTCTAGGGGCGTGACAAACCGTCGGTATATTACGAGTTGGGATGAGAACGTGTTGCAAATTACAGCTTGGCGAGCCGCAGCGCTCGCGGGTGGTTAGAACGCAAACAATATAGAATAAAATTGCTCGCCTGTCTACCAGCCATGGTTCCAGAAAATAGACAACAAAATCAACCACGCAAGTCGCTTGTTATTCTTGTCATCGGCAGAGCACTGTCAATCCCGCACAGCCCGGTCAACGGCGCATGTGATTGGACTGTGCCTCAGCAGAGAGCAACCAATAGGTTTAGAGCAAGATGGTCCCGCCCCCAGGAAGGTTTTTTTTTCCTTTTTTTCAGAACCACGTTTTCAGACCTTTGACGCTAAAGGAGTTTCAAAACGAACGGCGTCAGAACAGTGTCAATAATCACGTGACTCGCAAGCTTGCGCCCGTGTGGTCAAATCTCTGAAAAGTCAGTGCTGAAAATTAAGTTCTGAAAAAATACATTGCAATGGTGTAAATTTACACCTTTACAAGTTTTTAAAAATAAATATTCAACCTTTCAAAACGTATTTCTCAATGTTTGAACAGCTGTTTGCAGAATCCCATTTACAAGGTTTCGAAACCGGGAAACAAAGTAATACACTGTTAGAACAGTGTCAGATTTGAAACTCTGCAAATGCGCTGGTGAACATTTTTAAACTTTGAAAATGTGTTTGTGAAAACATTTTAGCTTTGAAAATGTGTTGGTGAAAATGATGAAGAAGATAAAATAGAACACAAAATCATGTTTGCAGATGTTTGACTTTTTTTTTCAGGCTATAATCTCTTTTTTCAGTGGTGCAAAACCTTTTTTACAAGGTGTTGAGTTTTCAAACACAGACTTACAAGCCTTTGAAACCTTTTTTTTCAGGTTTGAATTATGACACTATTCTGACTCCATATCTGTACAGACATCTGTACAGCATCCTTTGTCATCTCCAGCTACATAGACGTTTAAGATAATGCTTGTGGCAAGAAAACTCCTAGGAATAAACGAGACCTGTTTATATTAGTATAATTTCACCAAAAATGTAAATAAGCTCTCTGTTGGTTGTCAGCCGCCGATCACCTCGCTGTGGAAATGGATTCCAGTCACAGCGTAAGCCGCATGTTTCAGACACATTTCCAATATGTCTAACGCCTCCCTGGCCGAGCGAGAATCCACTTCGACACTTGACTGCTGCCGTCATTGAGTGTGAGACTGTTACTGCGATAAACTTCCAAGGTGATCATATTTAAGGAGTGCTTTCTCAACAACAATATTTTCCATATCTAGATGAGTAATGGCCTGATCCCATTGATTTTGTCGGTTTCAGAAAGAAGAAAACACACATACGCAAACACACACACACACACACACACACACACACACACACACGCACACACTCGACAGCGGACCCCCTCTGGCACTGACATCATCTCGTCGGCAGCCATGTTGTCAGCGGTGCTAGCGGAACTACAGGCATAGTGTGATACATGTGATGTATTATACATTAAAGCCACACTCTGCTTCCACACATGACAGCACAGAGGGATTCTGGGTAATGAGGCAGACCCCCAGGAGGTCTCGATGTGTGAGCATTGAGGGGTGATTCACGACTCGCACCAGCATAGCACCGTCACCGCTTTTCACGCCTGTTTTGGGATCGGTAGAAAGACCAGCGTATGGAAGATGAAACACTGAATAGAGGACTCTGAGGCGTAAGACACCTGTTTTATTATGGGATGTACCTGACATCATCTGTTGTTTCTAAGATTTAGGCCCAGCTTGGGGAGAAGGCACAGCCCAATAAACCGACTCTTATCAATTGTTCACTTAAAAGGGCCCCAATTTTACCACCAGGTGTGATGTTCATTACAAACCATTAGGGTAGATTTTGACATGGTTTGTAATGGCTACTCACATCACACCTGGTGGTCAAACAGTGGACCTTTAAGGTTCACTATGAGTGGTCGACAAACGGAGACCTTTTCTTAGACCCTCTTCAACATGTTTCTAATGCTGATAATGTGAAAGTGAAATTGACTCACGTGTCTCTTACATATGACTCATATGTCTAAACACATCTAATGAACGAATCAGTTAACAAACACATAAACAAACAAACGAAGGATCAAGATGAAAAAATGTGTGGACGAATGGCTGAACCAGGTGCTCACGTACCGGAGTCTGTGGGCAGGTAGAAGACCAGGCCGGTCAGGAAGGAGAACAGCATGCAGGGGATGATGACGTTGACGATGAAGTAGAGGGGCAGGCGGAGCATCAGGAAGTGGTAGGTGATGTCCAGGTAGGGGGTGTCTGGGCAGCAGGCGTAGTACACCCAGTGTTTCCAGCTGCGGTAGTCCTTCATCACCCACTCTCCACTCTCCATGAAGTTACTGAGGTCCGGCCGGTCGCTGTCCTGGAGAACAGCAACGTGGGCGACATATCAGGGGTCTGAAGAGGTGACACTAACACTTATTTACTATTCAGTCATTTAGTAGACACTTTTATCCAGAGCGACAGTGAATTCAGTTTTAGATGCATGTCATTAAGGAGCAGGTAGGTGGATAGGGGCATCTTGCTCAAGGATGCCTACAGGCAGACTGCGGACACTGGGGATCGAAACCCACAACCTTTCAGCTGGGAGTCACTAGACCGATCCACTAGACTATCCTGCACCTTATATTAGCATTAATATACTTCATATCCATATAGATCTGGGGCCATGTTCTTATAAAACCAGCGTATTAAGGGTGTATAATATAATAAAGTGTCTAATATAACAAGAAAAAATGATATTATTGATATAATTGATGATTTTATTGCTTCCACTAAAAGAAAATAGTCCATTAGATTCTACGGTTGGAGATGACATCCATAGCAACTGGTAATTTTAAGCAGGTCTGCTATTCAGAAATAACAGACCGTAGAATGCCGTAATTGACCAATCAGAATCGACTATTCGTCAACGCCAAGTAACGAGGAGTGAATGGTGATTGGTTACTGGGTTGATGACCACCAGGGTGCCGTCGTTGGTCCAGGTACCCAGCTTCATGCTGCAGTTCTGGAGGTCGAAGGGGAAGTGCAGCACGATGATCTCGCAGTAGCTCCTGAAGATGGCGGGCGGGTTCCACGTGATCATGCCCGTGTGCTCCAGCAGCACTTTGGTCTCCTGAACGATGGCGAAGTCGCCGTCAGCGCTGCGGGCAGATCAACAAGGACAGAGTCAAAATGGGGAGGAGAGGGGGAGGTGAAGGGGGGGGGATGTTAACAGAGGGGGGGGGGCGAGGGGCTCAGCGTGGCCCTGCCATGTCTGACCGGCCAACCAGAGCGCAGCGTGGCACAGGTTGTCGTGGAAGCAGAGCTGGTTGTTAGGGAGAGAGCAGCAGCGTGCAGCAGTGTGTCGGCGGCGGCGGCAGCATATGGTGTGCCGAGGGGGCCGTGCGGTGCAGCCAGATATAGCCTGCTGCAATCTGAGCTCTCCCTCGGCTTAGAGAGGACAGCGGGGGGCGATCTGCGGGAACCTCGCAGGAAACACGTTGCATCGCGCCTCTCGGGTTTTTCGTTTGTCGTGATTTTTGTAAGACGGAGACATAAAAATACAAATAATAAACAAAAATAAGTCCATAAAAAGGTGGCTATTAAATACGAAATAATAATAATAATAATAATAATAATAATAATAATACACATGTGCAGCAAAATTCCCCCCATTGGTTAGGCTACATCCTTGTCTGTCCGTTTGTCTGTCTGGCTGTCTGTCCGCCTGTCTGCCTGTCGGTCTGTCTGTCTGTCTGCTGGTCTGTTTGTCAGTATAAGGCCACATAATAATCCTACTCCTACCTCCAACCCTCCTGTTGTATTAGGCTACTATGTACATTTGTATTTTCTGTTTACCTTATTACCTCCATATGTTGTTTGATTTGTTTTTTTGTTCTGCAAATAAAAATAAAGATGTCTTCCAAAAGTATGTGTGTGTGTGTGTGTGTGTGTGTGTGTGTGTGGGGGGGGGGGGGGGGGGGGGGGGGGGTGGTGGTGGGCCAAAAAAATAAAACAAATTAAACAAAATAAATACAAATAAAATAATCTGAAATGTGACATGAATAAAGACTGTAATCTACTTGACTGTAATGAGGCGTACTTGTTGTACAGGACCAGGTCTGGCCGCCAGATATCCGTGGAGGGGACTCTGATCTTCTTGATTCCTCCATAGTCGTCTGGGTTCCACTGCAGGTTCACGTCCTTCCATTGCTGATGGAGGACAGGAGATGGGAGGCTGTCAGAAATAACTGGCCACATTTGCATATGGGTTTGCATATTTTTTAATGCTAATTTCCTAAAGTAACCGAAGGCTGGTTTTGAATTTTTAAAAAAGGCTACATTTCATTTAAAAGTCTAATCAAAAATCACTTATCACCAATAGTTTAAACAACATAAGTGATTTAATGATATTCCTTTTCTTTGAAATGGTGTAAATAAAAAAATAAAAAACATTTTTCACTACTAAACACAATTTTGTGTAAAAAATAAACAAAAACAAAAATACACAAAGCAGACCTGTTTCAACCGCACATTGCTGTTGACAATCTGGTTGACCTCATCCTGGAAGAAGCAGAAGTAGTTTCATGTCTTTGTCGACAGTCATGTGGTCACAGACGGGTGGTTGCATGAATGTGAGCTAAATGAATGAATAGCGGTCTCACCACGCTGATAAGCTGGATAAGCTGAAGGCCGACGGTGACGACCACCGGGTCTTTGAAGTGATGGACCGGGCGGACCACCTTGTTGTAGTTGTTGTCCTTAAACAGATTTTTAAACAGCCGCGTTTCATCGTTGGAGGCCCAGGTCGTCCCTACAGTATCCAACAACACATACAGTACAGCACAGTTGGTTAATGTGAGGCCAGCCTGGATCACAACGGACAGGTGACAATAATGTCCACATGGAAATGTTATGTTTAGGGTATGGTTATTTTACATTCATACCTGTTGTTTGGGCTAGACATGAAGGCATCTCATGAACAGACACAGACTAAGTCACACATAATGTATTTCTATTATAGGAGGTATGCGTGTTAAAGTCCAGCCTCAGGTTCAAGTCTATTTTTAGGGGCCGGTCTTAAAGACTAAACTATTTTCTTCTGCATATAATTCTAACGTGTAATTCTTCACTACACAGTCCAGTATTATGCTATGTAGCCACATGGCAATGCTAATACATTGGAAATATGAAGATTGAAAATAAATAAAATAATGAAATATGTGATAGCCTATGATAAAACAAAAAAATATAAGAAGTATATGAAAAATATGTAAATGTCTGTAAACAAAGTAAAGAAGAATGAAGTATAGGCCATCGGACACAGGATAAGAATGCTAAGGCTTGTACATGTGAGGGTCAGAAAAGAGATTGTATTTCACCAGCAATTTGCCTCACATACTAGTGTAAGCCAGAGAGCATATCAAGTTTCATTTTCAACCTGACCTTGGAGGCCATTTGGCAACATTATTTGAATGATCAAGCGTATTAAAAGAAACTTTCACCGTACAGTAGGTAGAATTACGCAGATGAATTGCGTAAAAAAAATGTGTTGTGAGCATGTGTACGTGTTTTTCCCACACATGCTCCTGTCAATCAAACAGCCTGTTTGGTAGACACAAAGATCCTTCAACTTACACAAAATCCTTCAACTTACTAGCGCATACAATCATTTAAAAAACAGGTAAGGATTCATTCATAACCAATGGATTCATGACATATCAGTCGACCTCAATAAGTGAAGGTTATGTATTTACTTTAGTCCACAAGTTTAGTCCACATTTTCCTTCCCAAAGGTCACCCAGCATGCTGTGAATAGTCTGTTCCCCTTACCTGCTAAGAAGGCGAGGTGAAGGAGGAATGAGAAGCAGTCCATGCTGCTGGCTTCCTGTTGGAGAATCACAAGCTATACTGAGCGCCTCAACATTGTGAGGATACTCCACCTCAACCAAGTACAAGTGGACAACTGCTGGGACGGTTTTCTCTCACTCCAAGTTGTTTGACTCACTGCCAATACGCGTCATTCGACAGCATCTGTTAAACGGTCGACCAATGCCAGAGTGGTAAAATGTCCAATAAGCAAGAGGGCTTATGTATTCAAACATTCAGCTGTAAGTGTGACATCCCCTGGTATGCTTGTGTAGGCCTAATGTTGTTCAATCAAGAATACAGAGATGTTATATTTTGATTATGTTCAATTTTACTTATTACTATAATGTTTATTTATGCTGAGCAAATTAAACAACTGATTTTTGGTTTCACAAGCAGCATGAACCTTTCAATAATGTATCCTGATACATAAAAATACATCTAGATTTTGTATTTATATCCCGTATAAAGCAAGAGCAGTGTGTCTGTATACCCCTACTCCCTCTCTCTCTCTCTTTCTCTCTCTGTCTCTGTCTCTCTCTCTCTCTCTCTCTCTCTCTCTGTCTCTCTCTGTCTCTCTGTTTCTCTCTCTCCCCCCCCCCACCCTCTGGCCGTGGGTCAGTCAACTCCATCTTCTCACAGTCACTCAGCCACCAGCCTCATTTATCTCACTCAACCAGCAATCACCACACTGGCCAGGCCTGAATTAAGAGGGATTCCTTTCAAATCTTTCAATTTCCCCCCCCTGACCCCCCCGCCCCTCCCCGCCCCCACCGCTGCCAAACCCCCCTCCTCCTCCTCGTCCAGACCACCTGAACTGAGGTGACCCAGGAGGCGGCAGTTCACACCTTCTTCTCATACCAGCAATCATTGAAGCTGTCAATTTACTACCGTTTTTTCCCCTCATTATTTCCCCCGTATTAATGAAGCAGCTTTTCATCATGGGGGGTTCCCATGGTGCTGGCATGTCGTATGTGACCTATATTTTAAATCTGTGCTTTGATACAAATATTAATTGAACCTCAATAATTATAACGGGGCAGAATGTGGTGGGGGATGAAGGCATTTGGCAACATGCGGAGTATGTTTGTGTCTCTTTGAAGATCGGGATTATGCTGAACCAATGAGGATTAGGGTTGGCATGAAAGAGATTATTATTATCATTATTCATGATAAAAATATATTCATGACGGTCACACTGAAAAAAAGGTATTCATATTTACCAGAGATGTAGGGAGATCTATGACCCCAGCCATGTTAGTTTCTGTTACAAATGTATATTTGAATTTTGTTTTTTTATTTTAAGTGAAAGAAAACAAGCATTAATAAACCGTGATTAAAATATGTATTTTTTTTATAAAATGAGTTGATGCTGTGGTAAAATGGTTTTCATCTTTTATGTAATAGGCTTACTAATTCTAACCAATATTACAGTCACAGAACAATCACAAAACTCAACTATACACTATGCTACTACTGCTATACAGAACTCATGTCCACTTCATATCACTGAACTGTTGGGTTTGGTTTTCTCAACGTTTAGAAATATAGGTCAACCCCCTGCTGGAGCAACTCAGAACTGTCCAATGAACACAAAGGTCAGCTGTTTCATGGCTCACAGACTTTCTAGAGTCATTACATTAATGTGAATAAAACCAGTTATTATTATTATTATGGACACTATATATGGAAAACATTACTGGGATGGGATTTCTGCCATGGTATTATCACAGCAGTGAAGCCATGATAAGCATCTTGGGGTTTTTATCTGCGACTGCCAAATATTATATACAGACGAATTTGAATAATGATTGATTATTCTGCTCTAAGAGCTGGATGGTCACGGGAAAAAAAACTAATATTTCTGCACAATCAACAAAGACAGGTTTGAATTTGACTTCCATTAGTCAAATTTGATGTGATGGGAAAAAAATAAAACAAAATGAAAAAATGCCAAAAGATGCTCTCTTCTTGCTGATCGAAGGCGACACAAGTCCAAAACAATATTTGTGACAGAAGACAAAAAAAACATGTTATGAGATAAATTATGAAGATGTAGGCTGCCCTTTACATTTCAAACTGTATGACGGTAAGCCAGTTTTATATTTATATTTGTTTCTGTAGCTAAAACAGGGGCTAACACTTCAATCTGGTAATGAGCCACACATAATTACAAAAAGGCGTGACTGGTTTCTGGAAATCATGTTGAGAGGCGTTGCTTGTGGGTAATTAAAACTCAAATGGATAGCTCCCACGTGACGTTGTTTGCATATACATTCAGCAATTAAAAATGTGTGCTGGATGCAGAGGCCCGAAGGTACTGTGGGTTTTGTTTTAATCTCACGATTAATCTGCTTGATTGATGGGTTTTCTGGACGGGGGTCATGTTCACATCTGGTCACAACCTTTCACTGTGAATGTGCAAATCCCAAAGACGAAGTGTCAAAGGCCATCGTGTCACAACAAGAATAGCGTGTCTGTGCCTTAAATTAATGTTTTAAATTCTGCCACTTGCTGCATCAAAATGCAGGGTATGCATAATGTAATGTTTATTGAGTGAAGGTGGATTTGATAGCTTGTTAAAATGACGCTCACTTCATCAAATTTATCCAGCAGGTTTAATAAATTAAATCCGTCATGCTGCAAACGTTCTATACAAAATCATTACAGTAGAAAACATTAATCACAGAAACGCTGTTTCAACACAAGAAATAGTCAGGCAAATGTAACAAAGCACACATTGATCGCCTTTTTTCCAGGTTTGAAAGGGAAGGCTTGAAAAGGTTATTGAAGTACAAACTGCATTGTAAGGAAACAGATTTTAGAGTAAAAAAACAACAATTAAAAAGTCTCCCTCTTGCCCAAAAAGAAGCAGCTTATTCATTTTCATGTTTCACAGAAATAACTGCATAATAGGGAGCTAGGACTGTGGACTATAACTACGATGACACCAAAATAAACAAAAACAAACTGACCATATCTACCAATAGGAACACATGCGAGGGGAGGGTTACAAATGGTTAAAAATAGAAAAAACGAGGGCCGCGCACCATGCATGCTGGTCCCTCCGCCACTTAAAAATCCCCCGACAAAAATGGGGAGACATACGTCGATACACACAACGACAGGGGCACCGGCGGCACCCAAAACATCGGGGAAGGAAAACAAAATGTTAGGATCGGCACTGCTTCCATACCATATCAGCCGTTGAAAAACAAAACCCGTTAAATAATCGTACCGAGATTCATTCAAGTCTTTACAGAAGAGGGAGAACGATTAGAATGACCACCGTCCAACTTCCGGATGTGCACTTTATTTAGAAGAGCACGTCTTCCTTTTTGATGAGCACCTCCACCACCTGTCTCTGGTAGCGGATGTCATTGAGGGCAGTCAGGGCGTCCATGTCCGGCGCCTGCATCAGGGTCGGCCCGAAAATGATGGCCAGGTTTTCGGCGTTCATCAGGTTGTCCTTCTCGTTAAGGGTCACGCTGCAGAAGGTATAAATACATGTTAGCAACGCAGCCACATTACTGAGGACAAGTGTTTATTTGTTTGGGGTTTGCCAGCAGAATGGACGACGTACCGTTTTAAGTGAGCCATGAGGTACTGGAGCGTTTCGCTGTGTGAGGGCGCCAGCAGGGAGACGGCCTCACGAAACGCCTCCAGTTTCTTTTCTGGTTCATCGATCTCTGGCAAAAAAAGGAACGATGTGGCCATTAGAACAAAAGCTTGAGGACCGGAGAAAGGAATTACTTCATTTATTTTATAAAGGGAACGAGGACGGAAACGCCTTAAGATACTGACAGCTAAACACAACAACATTCTTCACTACTAATGTGAACAAAGCTTCTCAAGTTACATCACCAGCACCGCCAAAGCTCATCTGCTGCTACTTAAAGACCAGACCAGATACAGGGAACTGGTTTTGTATAGTATAGTTTTATAGTACTTTAGAGTATAGTATTATAGTACAGGACAGTATAGTATTATAGTACAGTACAGTATAGTATTATAGTACAGTACAGTATAGTATAGTACTGTATCTTTTAGTATTGTTGTTGAATACTCGATTCTGATTGTTCAATTATGGCATTCTACGGTCTGTTATTTGTGATTATACCATGGCCCGGGTGAAGAGGAGATTGGCTGGAGAGGTGTTGATTATTTTTCAATAACTGCACGGCTATGACGTGATCGTAGCATAAGCAGTCTTATCACCAGTCTAAAAATTAATGCACTAAACAAAACGTTAATAACTGTCAACTTGGACCAGACTCAGATGGGACTACGTTTAGAAAGCTTCCCCGTTGCCATGTCGTTACTAAGATCATCTCTATTTACTGGAGTAATAAGGTAATGTTGCCAGGTTGTTACTAAGATCGTCTCTATTTACTGGAGTAATAAGGTAACGTTGCCAGGTTGTTACTAAGATCGTCTCTATTTACTGGAGTAATAAGGTAACGTTGCCATGTCGTTAATAAGATCGTCTCTATTTACTGGAGTAATAAGGTAACGTTGCCATGTCGTTACTAAGATCATCTCTATTTACTGGAGTAATAAGGTAACGTCTGCATCCTATATGAATCTCATATTAACTAATTGCGTTCCAGGCATTAGTCAGACCCATATATTTCTCTGGTCATTTGCTGTTTGTTTCCAGGAACACAAAAAGTAGTGTGAGCTAAAAGTTGTAATTTTGAGACAGAATTACCCCAAAATATGAATCAACACCCTTATATTTTCAACGATTCGTAAGTGGCCATGGTATAAGCATGATAATCCATTCTGAGGTGTGCATGCACCGAAAAATAATGCACTCCGTGTCGTGCATTATTTTAATTCATGCACACCTCGTTGTGGATTATCCCTTACATAATGACTGGCTCTCTGTACATTATCCCTTACACCGTATTGTGTTGTACAGTATAGTATACTAGCATATTATAGCATAGTACAGTAGTCGGAGTATTTCAAAATAGCCTAGCAGTTATTTTTAAACAGCCATGTTGAATCTATGTGGGGTATTTTGGAGGCTGTGTGATAACCGGTGAGCGTGGAGCAGAGAGGGGCTAAGTACTACCCTGCAGGATAGTAACAGATGACTTCCTCACAGGAGCAGTCTGACCTTGTGCCTTCCAGCCTGTCTCAGCTCCATGCTCTCCCCTGAACGATTACAATGATTTAATAATCGCTGAAGCGGCACGCGTTTACCCGACAGATATGACTACATCTCGTTATTAATTGTTGGGTAATGTTGTTGTTCTGTAAGGCGGACTGACGGATGGGGTTATGTCACACACTGGCCACGTTGGACTTACTTGCAGCCTCGATGAACCTTGGGTAAGCGTCGTATGAGATGATGGGGACGGGCAAATCCCTGAGGTAGAGCTTCAGAGCTCCTGTGATGATATTAATGTCTTCATAGGCCTTCACCGAAATATCCGTCTTCTCGCCGTCTGTGCAACCGAATTAGATGAAACAAAGGAGAAAGAGAGAGAGAGAGAGAGAGAGAGAAAGAGAGAGAGAGGGGGGTGGGGGTGGGGGGGAATATGAGCTTTGCAGAGAAACTGTCTACGTCAGCACAGCTACGGAGGAATAAAGAGATTGCGCCTCTTCCCGGGAGGAGGAGGAGGAGGAGGAGGAGGAGGAGGAGGAGGAGGAGGAGGAGGAGGAGGAGGAGGAGGACTCTCAGAGCCACTCTCAGCTCTTTTTGAATATAAAGTGGCTGCTATCACTCGCTCGGCCGTCTTTATTCTGGCTCTCCCACAGACGGGCGCGGTGGCACGACGCGTGCTGGCCCACTTGCTCTGGAGGAGGAACATCACAGGGCTCTGAGCTGGAATGACTGACTCAGTCACGGTTGATCCTCCCCCACACGGCCGCACTCACTCTGGAATTGGCTTTTAAATTTTCCAGCCTATTTCCAAAGGTTGGCCTTGAAATAGCTAGAAGTCACACCAGCCAATCGGTGGGGTGGGGGGTGAGGGGGGGGGGTGTGAAGCTTATTTTTCGGTTCCTCTCCAGGACCGTAGGCGCTGATATGGCACCGTGGTGTTTAATGAAATTAGAAGGTGGTTTTCTGCCTTGTGGAGCACTCTCTCCTCTCTCCTCTCTCCTATCTCCTCTCTCCTCACTCTCCTCACTCCTCTCTCTCTCTCTTCCCCTGATCTGTCCCCAGTCTGCCCCAGAGAGGAGCCATGCTGCGGGGCATGTGGGCTCCCAGATGGACGCTAATCCTCCACAAATATGTCACTTTCTGCTTAATCCAAGATGTTCTTTTTGCCCTTATGGCTCTTATGTAAGCACGCCACTGCATCCCCCCGCGGTGGACGCAGTGTCCCCCGCAGACGCCATGACAACGATCGGTGGGATTGCAGCCGTCATGTTACTGAGAGGAGGTCCCAGACAAGTAATCCATAATATAAATAACATGTCAGCGTGGATACCTTTGTCAAACGCCATCTTGACCTCCTCCACCGAGTCGCTGAAGCCTGATATTCTGTAGAGGCCCTCGGACTTCAAACCTGGTGGTGATGGCAGAAGCAATCGCATTCAGGAGGCGTTGGCAGCAATATCACACCAAGACTCTCCTTCATATTATTTGACAATTAAGGAAACGCCCTTGAAAAGCTTTTGAATATGCAGCAGGCAATGAGTGGCGAGAAACAACATCGAGGAGGAGAACAATATGGACAAAATCATTTTCCGCATCACTGGGCTAAGTAATAAAGACATAAATCAAAAGTGGAATTAGTTATAGACGTGTGTTAGAGGGCAGACAATGAGAACGCCACAAACCTCCTGCATAGCTGAGTGATTTCACTGAACAGGAAACAGGAGAGTCTATTTCTAATTACGCGTGTACAATTACCGACGCTAACGCCAGACCTTTCAACCATAACACCATGAAAACATAACAAGTCATTTATTAGAACAAGTCCTTCAATTTTTAATTTATACATCAATAATATATTTTCTAATTTAAAGAAGGTAAACAAAGGAGTTAATTAATTGATGGATGCAAAGCACACACTGATTGAACATATACGGTTTGTACATCACAACGTCACATCGCAACGACCGCCTCCATTTTGGAAGCATAGGAGCATTGTAATGTTAGTTATTATGTTGGTAGTTTTGGTAATTGTTTAGTAATTCATCATGAAATGATTTGTCATTATGGGGAAACATTATTGTGTTTGAAACTGAAAAAAGGTTTCATTAGCCTATTTTACGGTATAATTACATTGATTTAGGATTTTACAGAACAACAACTCTTTTGAGTCCTCTCAATATGGCGACAGTATCGCCAACAAAAAACTCCCATGATGCATTCTGATGTACAAGCCTTATTTAAAATTAGAAACACTTCGGTCGTTGGGGGGGCGGCCATTTTGTGAACAAACTGACCTCTGGACTCGATCTCCCGTATGCACATGTCCACCACCATGGGTCGCTCGGTGTTGTGGGCCTTCACCAGCGTGGTGAGGTCACAGCTGTACACCTTGCGCACATGCTTCAGGTTCGGCTTGCAGTCGTTTGGCACCGAGGCGGAGCACTGTTTGTGCACATTTAAACCGCAGTCTGTGGAAACAGAGAGGGGGAGACGGGGAGGACAAGAGGTTTATTGGTGCAATAAGACAGACGGCCGGGGTGGAACAAAAAAAAAAGATCTTGGTTGCTCAGATGACAATTTTGTATTTATTCATGCTTATTAAATGCACCGGTTATTAAATTAATTGCATTATTTTCCTCTTTTAGGCATATTTGAACGTGTAATTTGCGTGCTGAGGGCAAAATCCCTTTCCTCAATATGTGCTCTGAGAATGTCAGTTGAACACAGGGGAACGGTTCAATCGCAGGCGAGGAAATCCGGTTGGTCAGCGGCCAAGCGTGTCATTGAAGTCACCTTGAGCGCCGGAATAGGAAACGGATCCAGGGACAGAGGAGCAGATCACCTTCACAGAGGCTTGTGTGTCTCCAGCAACAAAACACAACAAAGAGGCAGCGATGCGAGTGAGGTAACTACCTCTCAGGGACTCTTTTGGTTACAATACAACCGGTACAAAATAAGATCACCGGATGAAACATGAAAAAATACAAAACTAGAGCAATACACAAATAAATAAATAAATAATGTGAAAGAAATGTTTATCTGCTGTTTATATAATGGCACAAAAGTCTTAACCTCGTTGACTTCCTTTTTATTAGGATGTCCACTAAGGGGCATTGATTTTCATTGTGTGTGCGTGTGTGTGTGTGTGTGTGTGTGTGTGTGTGTGTGTGTGTGAAGCCCAAGGCCCCACTGTTCAGGGGCAGGTTTCACCTTGTCCTGAACACCGCAGCCCACAGAGAGCCGCAGCAGAGGGGGCCTCGGCTGAAACAGAAGCTCTGAGAGGGGATTAGCGGCGGCGCGCTAAAACAATGTGGCCTGGAGGAGGGACAGTTAGGCTCTCCTCCAGATCCCTGCTCACACACACAATGGTGTTGGAAGCAGAGATGAAGGCGCCGTGGGTGACACCAGACCTACTTTACAACGCGAAGAAAAAAATGAGGCAGCCCTTCAGTGCGCCCAGTGAGCCCTTCAAAGGCTCCTTTTGAGCCTCTTCAATGTTCTGATGGGGGTTGCTTTCTCAGCAAAAAGCCTCTTGATTTAAATTCATCTCATCCCATTTTTGTTTTCCATTATTTATTTTTGACAAAATACTTATTTTTCTGAGGAAAACAAAGAAAAAGCGGATATGATTTTTGTTATTTTTTTCCGCCACATATATTTTGGATTAGTAAAGGGACCCCTGGAGAAATATATGCTGCCTGCATTTATATGCATTGGCTGTGAAATGTAATTACTTTAAGGGATGATTCTCTTAAGGATATGAGACAGGCGAAGTAATGGATGGTGGGGGGGGGGGGGGGGGGGGGGGGGGCAGAGGGGGGGGCCCATGTCATCAGACCCCAGACCTGTTAGGTTGGGAATTGGCTCAATGTTCACATTGACGGCCTGGTCCCAGGTGGGGGGGGGAGGGAGGAGCAAAGCCCAAGGGAGACACACACACACACACACACGCACACACCACACACCACACACCACACAGGGGCCTAGAGACAAGAGTATAGGCTACTTTGCTGCATGATCAGCTCTGTCTCTGTTACCATGGGGAGGACCGGCGGAGTGTTTATGGGATGGGCTGAGAAGCCCTTGTTTTGGCTGAGATGTTTTTGATGGTGTGATGAACAGCGTTGCAGGCCTGGGTTGCTGGTGGTTTCTCTACCAATCCATACTCCTCAACGATTATGACATGACAAAGACCTACGGAAACAACGACCACCGGGAACCAGGCGAGGCGGTGAGTTATGGTCCCGTCTGCCCGAGGACGGGCCGCTGAATGCTTGAGTTGAAGCTGACGAATTTTAATGCGCATGGAAGTGGAGTTCCTTCCCCTCCTTCGCTCTGAGCGCTGCACCTCATTAAAGAGACACGCCATCTTTGTTTTCCTTCACATGCATTATGTGGCCGGGGGGGGGGGGGAGGGGGGGGGAGTGAAACTCTGATGAGAAAATGTGGCCCAACAATCACCAACGCTGGCAGAGTGCTTGCTTCCTGGCCATCGGCCAACAGCGGTTCCCACAAACAGAAAGAAACCAAACAACAACAACAAAACAATGGCGGATGGGAGAGGACTTTTGGAATGCTAATGTGAGTGTCATGTGACTGCGGCGCTGCCCCAGATTCTGGTCGACATGGCGGAGTACGAAGGAATGGCGAAGACGGAGCCTACAAGGCTGTGTTATAAACACAGATGTGGCTTTGCTGCTTTTGTCTGCTTTCTATAACCAATACATTAATTATGAATGTCTCCAGCTCCCACAAATACGTGTGGCCCATTTTGTTTCATCAATAAAACATTTGATATTCCGCCTGACGGTTGGAAAATAATGCTCGGCGCACACACCAAATTCTATATATTATATATATTATAATAAAATAAAGGGAAAAAATATAGATTTTAATTAAGAAATACAATACAAAATACATAAAAAAATATATAATATATATAACAAAATAACACATAATAATAGATAATATACAAAAATAATAATATCCCGATCATAACCAGTAGGGAATCTGAGGCCTGATCAAACTGGGGACGTACATTTTGGTGAATACATTAAACTGAAATCCAGTTTTGCCATTCCATACTATGGTATATCAACGGTATATTAAGCTAGCAAGACAAGCTAGCTAGCCAACAATAGCTCATTCAATTTATTCATGGCTCTTTTCCCATTTGTGTCATTTCACAAATAGTCACGCAGCAGAAATATTGTATAGGAGGG
>JAOPHQ010003190.1:62500-112759 GCA_030340625.1 Merluccius polli | reverse complement strand
TATCTCCCCCTCCATCACACACACGCTTTTACGCCGATCAGACTACTGCATCTTCTTCTATGAACCGACGTTTTTTTTGTTTTTTTTTACAAACGCCCCCTCGAAAACGTCATATGTCGTGTCCCTAGGCCTAGGTTATATTTATACATTATATGACTCATATTTTACATAATCATGTAAATCATGATACGTAATCATGTAACATATATAGGGCTATTATTATTATTGTTATGGTTATTGTTGTTGTTATTATTATTATTATTAATATCATCATCATATTATTATTAATATTATTATTGTTATTGTTATTATTATTATTATTATTATTATTATTATTATATTGGTATAATTTAGAATATATTACACCAAGCTAGTGTTTTATACATAAATTAAGATAGATCATAGATTAGATACATTTAATTAACCAGCGTCAGGACACCAAATGCATTTTCATAACTTGTATTTACCCTAACGTGCTGGAAAGCAGTGCTGAGTGCACCTAATATGGTGAGCAGCATCCTCAGCCAATGACAGCGTGCTGCAAGCGATGGCACCCCAGCCTGTCCCGCGGCCCAGCCTGTCCCGCGCCCCTCTGTCCAGAGCGCGCCAGATGGACGGCTGGTTGGATATGGTTGTCTGGTTGGTTGCCGTGTGGCTGTCCGTGGTCCCGTGACCTATGTAGCGTCTAAATATAAAACCCAGGGGATATAGTTTAACACATAGCTCACATTACGTCATCCCCACGACTCTCCATCAACTCTCACTCAGCGGGCAGACACAAGAACGGGCGCCCTGCTCAAACAGAGCTTTGTTGCATCTTGGGTGACACTGGTAAGCTTGGAAACAATGTGTCCCTGAGACACATGTCTTCGGCTCAGAATAGCAACAACTGTCTGCAGCAACTCGTGAGCGTGACCTGATCTCGCCAAAACATTACCGGAGTACCAACCTCGCCTCTAGACGAATATAATGCAATCGGCGCTGCGGCTTCCTTGACTACCTGTAAGACAATGGTCACGTACGAGTTATAAACAGATTGTGCTTCTTGCTGCGCTTTGCTCTTCGACATTTCTGAAGGACATGGGTAATGGAATAAACAAGGTATAGTATGACGGGAGATGGCTGATATCCACAGTTAATTGAGATCTCTTCATTATTTAACTATTGATGATGATGAAGATAGTGATGATCTGATGGACATCTACCCCTACTCCCCTCCAGATCCTGCCAGGTCTTTATCTGGGAAACCTGAAAGGTAAACACCCCCACCTGGTGTGATTTATGAATCAAAGTGATTTGTCATCAGGCTGGTGCAATAGCATGTGTTTCAGTTCCTCGCTGCAGGGGCATGTGGTGGGATGCTACACTAGGCAGGGTTTCTATAGAGCGTGAGAAGGTCACGGCCCTAAAAATCACGACTAAAACTCACATTTTGATCTCAAATGGTTTGGATTGCCTGTTGTTCTCTTTTGTCTGTATTGTGAATTTCTGCACATGTGATGTTGGGGTATTTGTGGACAGTGTGTGTATCTGTATGGTTTTGTTAACTGTTGGGGTTTGGGGGGGGCATGGACTGCTATGGGTGTGTGTGTGAGTTTTTGTTTAAACGGGAAGTCCCTCCTTAGTTTGAGCGTGTCCCTTTTGGGTGTCATGAATTCCATGTGTTTATAAAGATTAGCAAACCACTAAACCACCACTGATTCAGTTATTCTGCGTTCCCCAGAGACTATTCAAATACTGTTGACAACGTAACTCTCTGAGCCTTTTGCATCAGTGTGACTGCTTGGTCTCGTCCCTCCATCACACGCAAAGGGATGGTGCAACCGAACGGTTTATTTCAGACGGGTGGCGACAGCTCCCGCATAGCATATTCTTGCCTGTCTGTTGCTGTGATGTGTGCGACCAATTACCCAGAATACACTTCGCCAATATGCAAACGACCTGTGTGCGATACCTAATAGCGCAGGATTTACCGCTTCTTACACGAGAACCTGTTTACACCGTTACATATGTTTATACCATTTTGTCAGAAGACAAAATGGATGTGTGTGTGTGGTTGTGGGTGTCACTGGAGGCCTGTGTTTTTGTGACTTGCTGGAACACAGACTACAGGCCAGACCATTGGGTGGCATGTATCTGGTTGCATGGCAGCACCCTATCTCCAGCTGCTTAGACAAGACCAAGGCTTCTCAAGTGTCACTAAACACAACTATGTGTTAAGTCCTGGACACAAGGATGGTTGTGTCATTATCTGTCCTAGGAATCCAACTGTAGGTGTCCTTAAACTGTGTTATAACATAATGCATCTACCTACATATGGTAATCCTAATTCATGTATCACATATTACAATTCATTCATATCACATATTTAATTCATATTCAATTCATTCATTTATTTTATTTAGGAGAAGTACATCTGAGGCCTGAGATTAAACCTTGCATACATGGCCACAGCATCCAGCAAACTTGCAATGCAAAGAGAGATGCCTTGACCACATCTGTCCTTGGTACATTGCCTCATTTGATTAGAACATGTACTGTTTCAGGCTTTTGGGGCCAAGGTGTTAGTCCCTTCTAGAAACCCTGGTTTTTCCGGTTTTTTCTTTCGGTGCAAAACTAATAGCAAATCTATCTATATAGCCATATTTGCCTTGGAGACAAATTTGGTATCAACAGCTGTCGTAGGGTTAGAAAGATCCACACGAGGACAAGGTTTACATGAGTTCATTTGTGATTGGGTGAAAAAAAAAATGCATATGTTACATTTTTGACCATTTGAAATGTGCAGATTCTCAAGACAGGGAGCTGTTGGCACAGTTCAACATCACCCACATCCTCTCCATCCACGACACAGCCCAACCTGTCCTGGAGGTGAGCCACTATGTCCCTGTGTGTGTCTTGTGTCTCTCTGTCTGTCCTGCCCATGCTTATTACATGGCTACTGGACAATGGTTACAATACAGTTTTTATGAAAATCGTGTCTAAAATCTTGATCTAATGTTAAATTCTACTTTATGTATGTCAACTGCAGTGCAATATAATGTAGTGAAGGCCTCTCATGACATCTACATCTTAATCAATGTCTTAATTGATAATGTATAGCAGTTTTATATACATTCAATTAATGAATTCATATTTCCCTATCTATAAAGATACATGTTATTGGATATTGTAAGGCAGTGGCTTATTTCAGTTAAGCAGAGGGGAATTTCAATTGAGGATCATTGTCACCGAAAGCGGAAATCCACAAACCCCCAACTGTTGGGGGTTTGTGGATTTCCACTTTAGGTCTGAATGTTTCTACTTTTCCTCAGCACTTTGATTCCCGAGAATCATTTTTTAAATGATTGCAGTGTGATAAACTTATCATTGCCAGGGCCAGGGAAAAACTGGCCCTGGCATTTTGGCCCAGACTGGCCCACCACAATCGATCACACCAGGGTTTAAAGAAGTGATCGGGTCAGCCCAGTGTCAATTAAGAAACAAAAATCTATCTAAGCTGATCTACTTGTTTTATGGATCGGTCAGACAAAGAAACCTAAAACAACACAGTTGCGTCGGCCCAAAACGTGCGTCGGCCCGCCAAGATGATATTGCTCAACGTCCGAATTGCACCATATTAGTTTCAATCTTTGTTTCAGGAATCACAAACACAGCCGAGTGATAAGATTTCCACTTTCAAAACTTTCCCCTTTTTTCTTTTGAAAGTCTCTAAGCCCACAATAAAGACCCGCCGAGGCTCCGGCACACTTTCTCCCTCAAACATTTGAGTGTTATTCTCACAACACAACAGATAAACACTCATGAGAAACCCTGTAGTCCTCATTACAACCTCCAGTATCACTACCCAAACCGCTCAACTATTTTGACCTATGGTTAAAGACCCATCTCGGTGTGTCCAGAGGAGACGTCTCAGTTCTAAGATGGTGGGTCATGTCATGTTGGCCACCAACGTCTCTCTTCTCGTGGATCTCCACCTTCAGAAAGACGTGCTGACCTTTATTTGAGTGCCAAGTCACTATTCTGTAAAAAAAAACAAAAAACAAAAAACAAAAAATATATATATATATATACATACATTTCATATTGATGACTCAGGTGCTTTTTTTCAAATAACTGTCGACTAATGAGCAGATGGACGGCTGATTTGCATCCCCAACAGTCACAGCTACAGCCGCTGAGACATTTCTTGGAAGGCTTCAGGGTGATTTGTGTGAAAGGACGTAAATGAGCTGCCACCAACATGGGACAGCTTCACTTATAATTCATTTAATGGGCCTATACTACCTACTACTGTACAGTTGATTCAATTCATACAAATGAACAGATAACTCAGATGGACGACCAAAAAAGATGACCAAAAAAGACCACGCACCGTCCGTGTGGCTGCTGCTTTTTATGCTGTTCTCATGCGATTATCAAAATAACGTGCTCCCAATAGGGTGGACATTTCACAGAAAGCCTCTGCATGCGTGCGTGACTGATTTGATCACACAAGACACATGACACAGACACATACACATAACTAGAAATCAGGCATTGTCACTGAGTACACACAGTCGCTTTCTTTTGAGGACATGACAGAAAAGGAGCTTTACATTTGAGTAGGTGGCCGCTACATGTCAGGGATATGTAGCGGCCCTACCCCCCCCCCCCCACACCACCCCCCCCCCCCCCACACACACACCAGAGGTCCCTAGGGTGAACGGGTGCAGTCATTGCACGACCTGGTGGTTTCTGTCCACTGAGGCCATGTGAGACACATCAGCTGCCAGGTGCATGATGACTGCGCAGAGACAGCATGTGACTTAGGGGTATTGGGGGGGGGGGGGGGGGGGGGGGCTAGGTGCTGTCCCCCAGGTTGTATGGATAGTCCGCCATGGGGAAATTTAAAAACACGGGGACTTTACATAACTGTTTTGCTGACAGTTACTACTGCAACATACAGCAACAGCATTGAGAAATGGTTGGTCATAGACAGAAAATAATAAACTAATTAAATATTCTGCTCCCGGCAGGATATGACGTACCTTTGTGTATCGGCCGCGGACCACTCCAAGCAAAACTTGTGAGCAGCTCAAACGTCTTTTAGATGTTTTGTTGGATTTTTTTTTACATTTTATTGTAATATGTGATACATTATTTAGGATTACCATATGTAGATGAAATAGTAGTCATTTCATTAGTTTGACGTTTGAATATGATTTGATTGTATTTTCCCATAATCCAAATTATTACCTGATGTTTGTCTTCCAGGATGCAATACTTCAAGGACAGCATCATCTTCATCCACGAGTCTCGATTACGTGGGGGGTGCTGTCTGGTCCACTGGTGAGTCCGGAAGACACGCCATGAAGACCCGACTCCTGTTTTTACTCAACACTGCGCAGACTTTCGGCATTCGGTCAAACAATGACTCGACTTGAGATGTTTCTTTCCTTACATTTCTGAATCAAAATCCAGTGTAGAGGAAATTTTAAAAGGATTACTGTAAAGCATTGTCCATTTATAACTGTCGCAAAACCGTTTCTGGTGCTTCCATTTTGTTTGTTTTTTAAGACAATTTAAAAATAAAAAGGAAAACCCAAATGCTCCTTTAACAGAACAGAAAGGGAGGAAAGGACTCTGCTGTCCTCCACTCCAGCGTAGCATAGGGACCAAATATTGATCCTGGAATAGATTGTGATACTTCCTCTTGGCGCCAAATATCAATATTTGTATTAAAACATGCTGGCGCTCTGAACAGATTCCCCCTCATTAAGCCTGTTAACCACTTTGACGGACTAGAGTCACTAGTTCATGACTCCTGGTGGTCAAGTGAACAGAAGTTAACATAGGAATAATGGACAGGGCAGTGCAGTGAATAAATACATAATTGTTTTCTTTTTGCCTTTTGTCGCGGTATTTTATCTTCCATTACACACAGATATCGTGATGTATCGTAGATGAATTGTTTTGCGATGTATCGAGTATCGCAGGCTCGCTGTTTCATGATACCATCACTATCGTGGGCAACGTGTTAGGGATAATGTACAGCGAGCCGGTCATTATTGCGTAATAAACCCTTTAAGGGGTTTATACATTATCTCGCTTATTACAAAACAAATATTTGATTGATTTAATATAACAAAAAAAAATTGGCCGTTAGATTCTACGGTTGGAAATAGCGTCCATAGCAACGACCGTTATTCATAGCAACGGTCTGTTAGCAACGGTCTGTCTGCTATTCATAGCAGCGGTCTGCTATTCAGAAATAACCTGTGAAATAAATTGTGATAGTAGTAGCGTCGCTACTACTATCACAATTTATGTGTTACTCTGTGATTTCCACCCCCAGTGTGGCGGGGGTGTCCCGCAGCGTCACCCTGGTGGTGGCGTACCTGATGACGGTGGCGGGCCGGGGCTGGGTGGACTGCCTGGCTGCCGTGAGGGCGGTCCGGCCCTGCGCCGGCCCGAACCTGGGCTTCCTGCGGCAGTTGGACGAGTACGAAAACTTCGAGCTGGCCCAGGTGTGTCACATCTGCTTTTTTTTTTTTTGTCATTAAAGGCGCTGTAGGTAAGATGAAAGAGCCGCAGTTTTAGTTTCATCTGTGAAATACCATAGCCACCTGTTGGCTATTTGTAAGTGAAATGCTCTGTGGGAATATCTGTTCTGATTGACTGCGCCCCTGCTTCTGTATGAACCCAATTTAGATTGTAGACCGCTCCTGGTGCATTTCTGACCAATCAGGGCGTCTCTTCCCTGATAGGTCCATGGGAATCCATCTTTCCTGTCAATCGCATTCGCGTTATCATCTCAATGGTGGATAAATGTAGAGAGGGAAGGAGCAGAGAGGGAGGGTGCCTTTTTTGGGGGGTTGTTTATTGTCAGTGTTCATTTTTTGTACCCCTCTCCCTTTCCAACTCTCAAATCCTACCGACGGCACCGCTAATTAGCAGGTAGAGGGGTGAGGCGTCTCGCTCAGGGACGCATAGGTAGATAGCGGACATTGGGGTTAGAACCCAGAGCCTCCCAGTACATGATGTATCTTTCAGCCGTCTGATATTTGGGTTCATTTTTGTGCGTGTCTCTCTTGTCAGTTCAATGTCTTTTGCTATGCCGTCTGCAGTATAGGACATGGTGGACGGAGCGGTATGGGAAGAACCCGCTCAACGACCAGGAGGAAATCGAGGGACTTTTGGCTCGGAAGTCCCAGGACAACTCTAACGCCGTGGCAACCAGCATCACGTCACCCATGGCAACCAGTACAACCTAAACTTATAGAAACTGTCAGCAGTCACGCAAGGATGTAAGAGGGGCCTGGCCAGTATGTGTGTGTGTGTGTGGGTGTGTGTAATGTCTGTAGGTAGGTAGGTATGTGTATATATATATATATATATATATATATATATATATATATATATATATATATATATATATATATATATATATATAGATAGATAGATATAGATATATATATATATATATATATATATATATATATATATATATATATATATATAGATATATATTGAGATATATATATATTGAGATATATATCTCAATATTTGCTTCAAAGACAATGAACCGGTTCTCATTATTATTATTTCATACTATTATGATGTGTGCTATTTATTTATGTATTTGGACATTTTGAGTAACATTTGGAGTTAGCGGTAACATGTCGTTACCGCTAACTCCAAACCGTCAAATCAAATCCCATTCTATGTCATTCAAAGTTAACATTGAGAGACATGACTCAAAAGACATGATGATTGATTCATTCTCATGGGCTCTAGCTTCCTTTCTAATCTATGATTATTGCTAATATTGACCTTTAGACTACAACTTTGTTAGTAGGTGTATCTGATCCATGTATGGACATTTGTACTTGAAAAGCAAGAAGTTTCATGCAAGTTATGGAATTGTAAAACGAAACAGCATCCCACTGCGATTCAATGGTTATAGGCCGGATAATCAATTCATTGTGAAACACACATGAATCATCTAATAAAATGGGACCAAATGGCCTGCTGTGTGTGGGTCTCATGCTGTGTTGCTTACACGACACCGTGCAACTGAACATACACCGTGATCAGAGATCAATCTCCCCCATCCAGGCTTCACAGGCGCACTACACTGCACTGCACTGGCACTTCAAAGAAACACGTTCGCCTCCATCTTCGTTGAAAAAGGTCTCTCTCTCTCTTTTTTCTGTTTTCTTCTTCTTCCAAGTGTGCGGGTGTGATTCAGGCCTATAGGCATATAGACCAATGACAGGCTACCAAAGCCTGGCAGGGTTTTCCCCCCACACCTCATCCACCCCCCCCCCCCACACACACACACACACACACACATCACCACCACCATCATCACCCCTCAGTCAACCCTGAAGGGTTAACGGAGGAGAGCAGATAAGGTTCAGCAGAAAGGCAGGTGCGTTTAGCAGCAGCATCCCCAGAACCCCGCCGCCGCTGGCCCCGCCCCCTCCACCTCACCCCCTCCCCCCACCTCCCCCCCCCTCCCACAGATCATTTAAGAGGGCGCGTCGTTTATCGACGGCTTTTATAGGGCTGATTGGTTTCCAAAAATGATGTGATGTGATCTGATCTGGTGCTGTCGGGATTTTTCGGACGGTTTTTGTTTTTTCTCTTTGAAAGTAAAGTTAGATAACTTGTTGGTTGGTTGGTGTGTGTGTGTGTGTGTGTGTGTGTGTGTGTGTGGGTGGCTTCACTGTGAATTTGCGCAATTAACGCAATAAACACATCATCAAATAAAACCAAAAGGTTGCTTCTGGGAAACTAAACCTTTTTTCGGAGACCGGAGACCGGAGACATGAACCTCGAGGCGGATTACCCGGCGACGGGGAGCAGCGGCAACGGGAAGCTGCGGCAGTGGCTCATAGACCAGGTGGACAGCGGGTCGTATCCCGGCCTGGTGTGGGAGAACGACGACAAGAGCATCTTCCGGATACCATGGAAACACGCCGGGAAGCAGGACTATAACAGGGATGAGGACGCCGCGCTGTTCAAGGTATTGGAGAGGGGAGGCGAGGCGACGCGATGCGCGCCACGTTGATGGATGGGGTTTGGTTTTGGTTTTGGCACGTGTAGTTTACACACTTGTGTGTGTGCGCGCGCGTGTGTGTGTGTGTGTGTCTGTCTGTGTGTGTCTGTGTGTGTGTGTCCCATGTTACCAGGCCTGGGCTCTGTTTAAGGGCAAGTTTCGGGAGGGCATCGACAAGCCGGACCCGCCGACCTGGAAGACGCGCCTGCGGTGCGCGCTGAACAAGAGCAACGACTTCGAGGAGCTGGTGGAGCGCAGCCAGCTGGACATCTCGGACCCCTACAAGGTGTACCGCATCATCCCGGAGGGGGCCAAGAGACGTACGTCCACACACCAGACACCATGATGCTTTTTAAGAAGACATAATGATGTATTTAGGGAAGATTCTGTGGGGAAAAAGCACACACTTCCACAATTTTGTGCCAAAATGTGCCAAAAGTTGGGTTTTTTTTGGTCCACTAAGACTGGGATCATGCCTTGGGCCGAACCACACTTCCTGAATACATACATACACACATACACACATACATACATACATGCATACATGCATACATGCATACATACATACATACATGCATACACACATACATACATACATACATACATACATACATGCATACATGCATACATACATACATGCATACATGCTTGCTCGCAAATCCGGGGTGGGGGGGTGGGTTTGTGGATGAACTCAGTGTCAGCCTATACTGTTAAGCACAAGGACAATTGATGGGGGGGTTGTGGGGTGGTTCATGTGTTCATGTGTTAATTTTGGTGTGTTCATTTCTTGCCAAGTCCACTGACTCGCCATGTTGTGTGTCCCCTGCTGTGCTGTTTTATTTTTTTAACTTCCCCATGGCTTCAAAAGCACACTTCAATTTGGCAAAAGAGCACCCGACCAAGAGTGTGAAGTGTACATGTGTGTGTGCTTCTTCGTCTTCTTCTTGCAGTAATACAACTACATACAACTAAGTGATGTTTTACTTTTAGGACCCAGACAGGAGGACAGTCCTTTGAGTCCAATGAGCTATCCGTCCTACCATGCCCTTTCCAGCCAGGTACCGCTCATATGTAGACTCACGCACGGCCCTGTGTGTGTGTGTGTGTGTGTGTGTGTGTGTGTGTGTGTGTGTGTGTGTGTGTGTGTGTGTGTGTGTGTGTGTGTGTGTGTGTGTGTGTGTGTGTGTGTGTGTGTGTGTGTGCGTGCGTGCGTGTGTGTGTGCGTGTGTGTGTAAAATGTTGAATGGGCTGACTCATTCATCCCCACTTTATGTAGGTTCAACACCTTCACCCTCTCCTGCTCTCTCTCTCTCTCTCTCTAGATACAAGGGTACATGGCGTCTCCAGAGTGCAGCTGGAGGGAGTACAACCACGAACCGCCCCCTCATCCAGAGCTCCCCTTCCCACAGTGCTCCTACCCGCCCCGGGGTCCGCCATGGCAGGGACCCCCCATGGAGAACGGTACGCGGCGCGACCACACAGGTCTTTACGCCACAGCTCCTCGCTTGTCTTTTCGGTTGTGCCGTCGCAGCTATACGGTGTGTGTGTGTGTGTATGGTGTATGGTGTGTGTGTGTGTGTATGGTGTATGGTGTGTGAGTGAGTAAGTAAGCGAGTGAGTAAATGAGTGAGTGTGTGCGTGCATTACATGCATTTGCAATGAGAGCAGGTGTCTTTGTCGTTGGTAGAGGATGTGTGAGCACATGTGAGTCTTGGAACTGCTGGATGGATGCGTTTGCTTTTTGGATGAGCATCAGCACCGTATTGAGCATCATGAGGTTATCGAACAACAAAGTCGAGTCACAGAGAACTTTATTTGTCCCCAGACGGGGGCAACCGGTTGCACACCCTATTAGTAAACCGCCTGTCTTGTGTGTCCCAGCAGGATTCCAGTTCAAAGGCTCCTTTCACTACATGCACCCCGACGTCCAGCCTTCCCCGTTCACACTGGACCCTGGCATGAGACCAGCAGACACTCTTTCTGGTAACAGCAGCACTTTCTCACCCCGCGCACACGCACACACGCACACAGACACACATGCACACGCACACACGCTTTCACTTCATCAAATTTCACTAAATCAAACTGGAGTGTTCTCACTGGATAGGATGTTTCAGATGTCTATTTCCTTTTATTCTAGGATCACTTGATTTAGCACGTAACGTTTCAGATGTCTGTTTTCTTTTTTGCTCTGTGAGTTGCTGTCAACGCAGTGATTTGATTTCCCCCCTTTGGGGATCAATAAGAGCGTCCGTCTACTGTGTCTTCATGTCCCGTTTTTATTTTGAGCTCCGAGTCTAAACCCTTTCGCCGGTGTCTCCCAAACGGCCAGACCTCCGGCTGCACGTGTCTGTGTACTACCGCAACACCCTCGTGAGGGAGGCGACCGTCTCCAACCCGGAGGGCTGTCACCTCGCGCCCTGCACCCTGGAGGACAAGCCCTACCGGACCCCGGGGGCCCCGGACCTGATCCCCTTGCCCCTGGAGTTCCTGTCGACCCAGGGCAGGTCAGGGGAGGAGTGTCCCCCCAGCCCTCCGCCCATGGGGGAGAGGGGCGTCATGCTGTGGATGACCCCAGACGGGGTGTACGCTCGGCGGCTGTGCCAGGAGAGCGTGTACTGGCAGGCGGGGGGCTTCCCCTACGTCGACAAACTCAACAAGATGGAGAGAGACGTCATCTGCAAAGTGCTCCACACCCAGGATTTCCTCACCGGTAAGGATCCAGCGGTGCTACTATGTTATAGCAGGACTTCTGGGAGGAGACGGCACAGGAGCCTGGGCCGGAAACCAGAAACGGCGAGGATTAGTTAGGCCTCGTTTCCTGTTTCGTTCCGGAGATATTCTACAAAATAAAACTCGATTGCGCGAGTGGATGAAGCGTTCAGAAGGGGATTTTAATTTTAAGTGTATTTCTAGAGCGGCCGTAAAAAAAAAAGTGTCGGTAAAGGTTTCAAATCAACACGTGTGTTGATTTGAAACCTTTACAGGCACTTTTTCTTACGGTTTACTACTGCTCAGCTAAAGTCTGATTTGTGAGATTAGGGTCTATATGTGCACCTAAAGATCAAACCGTTTCCAAATAGTAAGAACAGTAAAAAAGAAAGTAAAAACAGTAAAAATAGAAAGTAATGAAAGTAAATGAAAGTGATTGAAAACAGGGGGGAAGGAGGGTATTTCACAATAAAGGTTTGCCTCCATTCACCACCGAAGTAGTAGCTGACTAGTCATGTGACCTTTGCATTAGGCACCAGTCTCACGCCCACGAGACACAGGAGAACACACCACAGCTGTGTCATTTTGACAGCCATTTGCATGTGCAATGTGACCTGGACTTTCCAGTCGTAGTAGCCCCAAAAAGTCAATGCCACTTCATAGGAATTTTTACATTTCATTTCACCTGAAAGCTTCGCCACTTCGGCTCCATGAGCCAGATATAGCCGGTAGTAGGTGGCACGCAGCCAAACACTCATTGAGAAACTTCCACTTCCTGGTTTTCAGAAATCCAGGGCCATGGGCTCCACGGCCGGCCTATACCTCCTTTCCAGGCCTTGCTGAGCTTCGGGGACGAGTGCGTCGACCACCACAGACCAAGCAGGACGCTCATCGTGAACGTAAGGGTTTCCGGACACGCGCAATGTGATGCATGGGGCCGCCGGCCTTCTATCCAGGGTCCCCACGCTTATTTTCCCATTCGATTTCAAAACTTTCCTATGAATCCATACCAAGTTTCGATGTCTGTATCTCAGTGGTGTAATGAATCAACGAGCTTTACATTACTTTACTTTGCCGTGACATTGTAAACAAAAAATAATAATTCTGTTCTGAAAGTTTTCCTGTGGCTAAAAGTTGGAGTCGTATCATAGTAACCGCCAAACAGTGTCTGACCTACTTTCACCTTACAACTCCTGTCATTTACATTTTCAAATGTACATAAAACGGCAAAATTCTGACCATGGTTTTGAATTTCCATTCCTTCTCCAAAAGCTTACGGTTATGCCATCATCTCCCAAAACATTTCAATTTCCATGATTTTCATGACCGTGGGAACCCTGTATATCGGCACTGGGCGATCAGCTGTGGTAAAGTGTGATGTCAAAAACATTCACACTGGTTTCTTTTTGTCACACAGGTGGAACCCTTGTTCGCAAAGCAGCTGTTTTGCTACGCCCCGCATGCAGGAGGACACTATCACTTTGGCAACGAGCACCCCGGTGTCGCAGAACACATAAGCCCCTCTGAGGACCACCAGCGGGCCATCATGCATCACCACCACCACAGCAGTACGCTGTTTGAGACGGACACTTGAACTGGATAGAAGAAGAAGACATGTTTGGATGTCGTCGACATGAAATCCGTCCCCGAAAACAATGGACAAAGTCAAAGTTGAACTGATGTTTGCAAAATCGGTAACACTGTTGGTTCCCGGCAAGATTTATGGACTGGAACAAATTCAACAAAAATGTCCCTTTTGTTGGACTAAACAGTTATGTTAAATATGTATATGTTCTTTTTTCTAAAAATCAGCGTGAGATCAAGTGATTTCAGAGACATATAGAGACATATGTTATCAGCGCTGCACTGTTGGCGAGTTATGAATGAAACTAGGCTCCTCTAGAACAGGAGGGAATCTGAGCAGCCTGACTGAAGCAAGCTTTGTATATGCAAATCACTATTTTAGTGTGACCACAGGTACTTCATTTGAAGTGTAATTATGAACAGTATAAATAATGATGTATTTAAGAAGATGTAGTACCTGTGGAAAAGCCCTTCCACAATTTTGTACCAAAATGAAAAGTTTTTTTTCGGTCCACTGAGACTGGGATGCCTTGGGCCGAACCACACTTCCTGAATACGCGCACACGCACACACACACACACACACTGTGGTTTTGACTGGTTAGTTAAAGTTTTTATGATTTATGTGACATCATGCTGGGAGGAGGAAGAGGAAGAGGTTGGCCACTCTTTCCGCTCTATGCTGAAGAGTGCCTTCCTGGCTTCTTCTGACGCGGTAGATATTTCCACTTCCACGGAAAAAGAAAAAAACATTTGAAAAACAGAGAAAAACCTCTCTGCCACTTATGATAAACAAGAACTGTGGAACTTGATTAAGTTCCACTAAAAGACTACCCACTATCATCACAGCAGATCTACCAGTTGACGGTTTTGTACCCACCTTTATATCTAAGCCCATTTTGAAGTGCGGTTGAATTATATGTTAATGGGGGGTGAGGGTCAGATGTCTGGTGGTATTATGAGTTATATATTTTATATACATTTGGTAGCAAGTTGCAAAAACAAGTGTGTTGTCGAGGAAGAAAACTGATCAATCACTGTGTTGTCAAGTTTGGCCTGAGATTTACTTTTGTATTAAATATTCAATTTGTATTACTATTCAATTAAATCTTTTACTTGTTCCTCCTGCAAAGACATCATATTACCCACAGAGAGAATCACCTGAGTCTAGGCAATTTCAAGACTTGTAATTTTTTCCATAAATGGAACTGTTTCGGTAAAAACAAAACACAAAAACCCCAGAAAAACGACGCCAAACGCCCCCACTCCCCCGTGTTACTGTAAACACATGAGACGAGTGAGACCTCATACTTTGAAGCTCCTATGTTGAATTAATCAGTGGGTGGACAGGAAGCTTACTTTAGATACACACAGAATCAAAACAGCTTGGAGCTCGGAGATTTGAAGGAACATACACACGTTGGTGTCTTTCCGTTTTTCTCTCATGTGAACTTAAGGTGTGGCGCCTCTTGCCCTTTGGGGGCTGAGTGCAAGTGGCCACAATTGTGCTGCTAGATTTGCCTTTTACTCACAACCGTACCTTTTTTTCTGGGTTAAGTTGCATGTACTCGTTATGCGGCTGAAGGTGTTTAACCGTCTCTCTCTAACGGGCCTCAGGCTTTCCAACACACTCGCACGCCCACAAACGTTCTCCTCCCAGAGGATCAGACAGCCAGACAGCATAGCTGCTAGACTAGGTTCTTCACAGATGAATGGTGGCCAAGGTTATCGTTTGTACGTATGACACCGCCTAACCACACCCAGTGACTCTTAACGGTGTGCAGACAGGACGTCTTATTTTGGTTTGGACTGGTTTATCCAAACGACGGGGGGCAGACGATGCCGGGCCATTCAAGATGGAAAAGGAGAAATAAGAATGGCAGAAGAGAAGAGAAACAGACAGGACCCTTGTAACCAGTTCCTGCTGAGGATCCAACATAAAAGAAGTGCTTAGTAAAAGACAGAACGTTTGCAGGGTGGAGGTGAACTTGCCAACTAGTCCCTTGCAACATGAAAGTCAGTGAAATGAGTGGTCTTCCAAACAATTTGCATTCACTGCACAATCTCTCCATCCAAGGACAGAGGGGGCTGTCCTAAATAGTCAGAACCAGAATAAAAAGAGACAGATTGGTTAAAGTGACTCGGCTTTATTTATTTTGAGACTTATTTGTATTACCGATACATTGCACAGATTGCAGTGAGCCTCATTTCCAGTAAGCACATTAGTGGAGTAGCGTGAGTGTGGATGGGGGAGTTCTATCTCTTGATCGGCTGAACAGAAGAGGGCTGGAAGCAAGTGAGCTGCAGCTGCATGCTGCTCTTAAACGTGTTGAGGAGCTCCTCCTGTGACCTGGAGGGGTAGGGAGAGAAGGAAAGTGAGGAGAGAAAGCAAGCGGTGGAGAGAAAGAATGAACGAGAGAAAGCAGTCTTTCGGCTAGAGCTTTCCACAGCCGAAAGGACCGGGGTTCGAACCTCCGTGTCGACCTGGGAGTAATCCTGAAAAACGACGCCTCAATTGTCTACAGCTGCATTACATAACAGAACAAGCGATGCAAGTACACAGTGAATCGGATGTTTTTGTTAAATATAAGGAAATACTGAAATACTAAGAAATAGTATTTCAGGCACACACGTGGGCGCGTAAGCACACGCGCGCGTACGCACGTTTGCACGTGTGTGCACGTGTGTGTGGGGTAAGCGCCAACTCACTTCTTGTCGGCCCCACTGTGGAGCTGGGGAAGAGGCTCCAACGCCTGCAGGAAGTTTGCGCTACAAAGAGACAGAAAGAGCAAAGTGGTTTAAGTTCCCCAAAGAGTTTAGGCATTAAACTGACAAGTATTTCGTCCAATTACATGCTGCCATCCTCCATGTTTGTTTACATCGGTGGCTTAGCAACCTCAACCTCTGGCGCCAACCTCTGGTTTTATGCAGACGCCTGATGAAAGACGTTTTAAAAAAACGCCATCTGACTTCCGTTGGATGGGGCCTTTAACTGGTGAACAGAGCTTGTTGAAGCCGACACGCCAGGGTCTACGCTGACACGCACATGCTCCCGCATGACAGAGAGCATGCAGGAGCATCCACGCAGAAGCCACACACGTGCGCGCGTGTACACACGCACACGCACACGCACACGCACACACACACACACACACACACGTACGCACACACACGCGCACCAACTAGTCACATTTACGTTACTTGGTGGCTTATGAACAGGAAGTGAAAGCAATCTGGTTCAGTGTGTTTGTGTGTGTATATGTGTGTATGTGTGTGTGTATGTGTGTGCCGTGTGTCGGGTAGGAGGGGTGAAAAAGGTTTTAAATCATGGTGGTTATTATGTGTGTATGCCTGTGACAGGGGTTGTAGTATGTGTGTTTACTCATGTGCATAATGTGAGTGTGAACATGCACTCACTTGCTGTCGGCGGTCAGGTAAGCGGCTACCGCGTCTCTCAGGGCACACAGTTCCAGACGGGCCTGAGACAGACGGAGGGGACAGATCTGACACATAAACACACAACCCGGCACTTCCAGAAGCAATAGGTAAAGTCCCTATGAGTTCACTAGGTTCTCTATAAGATCCTATCATATCACTCAGTATTGTGTAGTGTCTTTCCTGTCACACAGCGAGAGAGAGAATGGGACAGAATGAGTGTGTGCCATGCATACCTGCAAGGCTCCATTTTTGCTGAAAGAGGGCACACAATGCATGAGACGACTCATCTCTTCTGCGACCGAATCAACTATTTTGGACAGAATTCTGGGCACCAGCTCCTTGGAAATAGTGAAGACCTGAAAGAGAGTGAAACAAAGAGAGGGAAAGTGACAGACAGACAGACAGACAGAGAGAGAGAGAGAGAGATCAAAGGAGAATGAGAGGGTAAAAGTAGCCAGAAGTGAAGGAAACAAGCAGAACAAGACAGAAGTTTCACAGTTTAGAATGAGAGCAAACGTTTTGGCTCTCCAAAACACCGAACCGACCAAAACAGAAAGACAATAGCGATCAATGTGTGAACACATGCGTCATAATGAAACGCATTCATCAACTCACTTTGATTACACAATTGTCTTTCTAAATAAAAAAGATAATTCAAAGAGGGAACCAGATAAAGTAAAGCGGGCTGCTATGACGTAAAACGTAAATGCTAAAAACATAATGAGCAGCTGATTCCAAGTATTACAGATTCAGGCTACATCCACACCAATACGTAAAATGAAGAAGATCTCTACTACACGCCTGCAAACGCTTACCACGGGTGCCCACTGGGAACGCGCGTGCCGGTGTAAACAGGAAGCAGGTTATCTACTCTGCCGTTGGTTGCTGAGTTGCAGAAAATACTACGGAGGAAGAACAGCGATGGCGAAAAGTAAGACCAGAGACTTTTCTTGCTCGCGCCGATGATGAGACCCAATCATTGTTCTCAAAAGTCTCCGTCTGGCCCATCCAGACTAACACGCAAATCCCAGGGTTTTCAAATTAAAACGGGGTCCTGCAGCATTTTCAAGTCTCAAAAGTCTTCAAAAGTTTTAGGGGGGGTCCTAAAACGCCGGAGTAGTGCGGACGCTTGGCGCCAACGTAGCAAAAGTCGTGCGTTTTAAAAAACAAAAAACGTATGGGTGTGGAACGGATGTAGCCTCAACCATTGGGTGGTGCGTGGCGGCGGTACCTCAGCGTGCACGGTGATGATGCTGACCAGAGCCTCCTTCAGGTAGTTCCTCACGCCTGAGAGAGGAGAGACATGCAGGGTGAATAGCGGAGCTGGGGAGCGTGGGGTCAAGGGGGAAGATTTTGCCACTGATCTGTTTCTGCTTTTTCTCTTCCACTGGCTATATTAGCCCTGCTTACTCTGCATTTCACATCACCCTATTTACCGTCATTGCACAATCCTTTTGCACTGTGGAATTATTTATCTACTGCATTAACCATCTCCATATGTACAGGATCTTGTATTTAAAGGTTTTTAGCGTCTTATGTTTATGTGTAGTGTAGGTACTTTATACAGGCTATTTTTTATTGTCTGTATTGCTCATTTTCAATTGTGTGTTGTATTGAGCAACTGGCTGCCTAACTTTCCTTTGGGATTAATCAAGTATCCATCCATCCAGCCATCTAGACCAAAAATAGAAGACATAGCGGAAAATGTCCGCATTGGTATCCCTCCCTGTGTAGGGACACTACTAGCAGAATCTGTTCCACCAGATCCTGAACACTTGGAGGTCACTGTTTGCAAGTCTGTCAGTGTGAGCCACAAGGGGCCCATGTGATACTTAAAAGACAGATGGACGCACACAGACATATAGGTGTTTACTTTGGCCATTATATGTGTTTGCAAGGTAACCTTTCACGTGTGAAAACAGTGTGGAGAGTGTGGCTATTCAATTGACTCAATAAGCAACTCAATTGAAAGTATCATATCCTAGAATTGTGGTTTATCCAACCGTAATGTTCCTCTTTTCTTGAAGGCAATAAAAAAACATGCAGACACACACACACACACACGCGCACGCACACACGCAGACAGAACTGGTAGGACACACGCACGCACGTACGCACATGCACGCACGCACCCACCCACCCACCACTTGAACACATAATTCAAAACAAGGCAGAGGTCAGGAGCGCACTGCAGTGTGGTGTGTATGTGGAGCGGTGGGTGACTCAACAGTGGCTTACAGCAACATATCAAACAAGTCTCCTTCGTGACATATGACGACAGGTAGGAACCACAACAGAGCCAGAGCCATGCACGGCCCAAAATTCCCCCGCCTACTGATACATTTACAGGATCATTTCTGAAATAACATTTGGTTATTCTTTATTGCTGCGACGATGCGAGCAGATGTTGTTCAAACCGTAGGTTGCGAGCCACAAGTTGTCACAGGATGGCTACAACAACAATTATTTTTTCCAAAACATATATAGGCTATGCATGCCTTGTCTGTTTCATTTGAGCTTTAGTATGACTGAAGACGGGAAAACCTGCAGAAACCACTCAACCCAGACAGTTTGGAGGGAGGTGCCTTAAGGGAAGGGAAAGAGAGAGAGAGCGATGCCACTGGCTCACAGATGGTGCAGGGGCGAGTAACCCGTATCGTATTTTGCATACATTAGGGCTGCAACGATTTGTCGATTAATCATCAATTGACAGAAAATACATCGGATCTAATTTTGATAATGGATGGATGGATTTAAGTAATTTATCAAGATCAAATACCAAACATATGCATCTTAATGCTTCAGAAATTTGGATATTTGGTTCACGGATCATTATAAAATAAATACTTTTTCTTGGCTGCTTATCAGATAAAGCAAGCAAATTTCATCACTTTGGGCTCTAGACTGAATGATTAATAATCATTAGATTAATCAACTATGAACACAATTGTAATGAGTAACAATTGTTAATTGTTACTCATTTCTCCCTGTGGAGAAATGAGTAATTTCACTGTTTGTCAAGGTAATGATGGAATTTTAAAAATTATTATTAATTACATTACCTGTAATGACAGGTAACGTACTGCTTATTGGACTACTGCACAAACTATTTGGTGGGTCCTGGGCCAGAAGTACCTTCCCAGGCAGTTTGGGAAGCCCTGACCGAGCATACCTGTGGGTGGCTGGCAGTCCATCCAGTCAAAGTATCCGGCGTAGATGCCTGGCTCCAGGGAGCCCACGATGGGGTCTGACTTCCTCTGGATGTAGGCGTCAAACAGTGTCTGGTCCAGGTCCCGCACCGCCTCCCTGCTCGCCTGCTCCCACGGCAACAGACAGGGTGTTAGTGTGCACCGTGGCACTCCCTGTGTGTAAACGTTCACTGAACGCTGGGATTTCATGCAGCACAGAGGACAAGCTTGAAACGAAGACCATTTCATGCACATGGCTGCTTGCTGGAAGTGTGTGAGGAACCCTAACTGCAGGATCAGACTGCGAGCAACATGAGCAGCAAAAGTGGCTGGCAGTCATTCATTTTCAATGAGAGCTGGCCAAGAGGAGCTGGCCAAGAGGAGCTGCCGGCGCCGTGGCAGCAGTGAGCAACGCGATGCCAACATCTAGAGCGACGAGGAGAATTGAGATTAGTTTAACTTTATGCAAATGAGCGGCATTGACACTGAAGCAGCAACCAATTGGAGATTGGGATTTGATTTTCAGGCAGTGTGCAGCCAGCGGTCAGAGCGCCCACTGCTACTCATGTCGCTCGCGGTCTGACCGCACGGTAAGCCAACTAGCCTGGCATCGCCGGACCAATTCGCAAATGCGTATTAGTCTGGAACCTCTCAGTTCATTTTCGATTTTCCAAGGGGCGTCAACGGGCGCAGACCTAAAAGCCTCTGGACACAATTGGATAGACCTACAACCAATCAGAGCAATGAAACGTGTGACGTAAATTAAACTTTGATTAAATCCTGTCGGAAGTACGGTAACAAAAGCTTTAAGTGCAGTTCTTCTTTTCGAGAAAATATACCGTCCAGTTTGTTTAACCCTGTCATATAGTGGATTCAACCAATCCGGAAGATGCTGTGGTATTAAATAAAACTATTTTTTAAAAAAACACTCACGCTTTTACCAGAAGGCCAAACGAACTTTTGCAGTGGTGTGATTAGTCATAATGTGTGTGTGAGTGTGTATGTATGGATCAGTGCATATGAGTGTGTTTTAAGAGAAGAGAGGTGAAGTTGAGCGGAACTCAGCCTGACCTTTAACTTGTGATGACTTACATGACGGTAAAATCAATGCCCTTGCTGAGCAGAGTGATGCCATCACACAAGCAACATCCATGGCAACATCACACAGAGCGGTGGAGCATTTCCCACCAACTGACAAAGTGTTATGGGCAACCGGTCAAACTGCATGCTCCCAATGCAAACAGCGGGTCAAAGCTACTAGCATCAAGGTTATAATAGTTTGGGACTTTTCATTTTAGTTTAGTTTTATTTCGTTTTGACTTTTTTCCCTCCAATTCAGTTAGTTTTAATTAGTTTTTAGTGTGCGTTTGCTAGTTTTTATTAGTTTTTATATTTTCAAAAATGCTTAGTTTAGTTTAGTTTTTATTAGTTTTAGTATTAGCTTTAGTTTTTTCACACATTTGTCAGGTGCAGGATTCAAAAAGGTCAGAGTGAGTATTGTATAATAAAATTCATCAAAAGATACATTTAAAAATGAGGGTGAGTAAATAGTGACTGACTTTTTATTTCGGGGGGGCAGTGGCGGACTCAGAGGCTAGCTTGTTTTGGTACTCGACATTAGCCGCCTTGTGCGAGCTTCTTAAATGGACTTTGAGATTCGTCAGGTTTTTTTATTTATTTCAGTTAACAAAATTGTTTTTTCAATTTTAGTTTTCGTTATTTCGTTCGTTTTCCATAACGATAATAACCTTGGTCGTCACATGTGCGTTTTTGATCCATTTAGGGCTGCCACGATGAGTTGATTAGGTGAGCACCAGAAAATTCATCGAATCAAATTTTAATAATTGATTAATCGTTAAGGTCATTTACCAAGTACAAATACCAAACTTTTGCTGCTTGATGCTTCAGAAATTCAAATGTTTGGTTCATGGATCATTTTAAAATGAATACTTTAGTTTTTCTTGGCTGCTTCCTGGTTGCAGCCCTAGATCCATTACTTTCACTATGTGGGTAGTATAGTTCATTTGTGGTCAGCTCAACTCAACTTCTCACTCACTCACCCGTGTGATCTTCTCTGTGCCTGTGATGCCATGCTTCTCAAAGTGCTCGGCCAGGTTGATGAAGGTGTGTCTCTCCAGGAACTGGCAGTTGCTGAGGATGATCAACAGACGCTGTTCCTACAGATGAACACACACACACACCCACAAACACACAAAGGGGGGGGGGGGGGGCGGTTGATGCACTAATACAGTATTTAAAATGTAGTTTTGTCGCTTTGTTGATAGTTCTTTGTATATATACACAGGTATATATATATATAGAGAGAGAGAGAGAGAGAGAGAGAGAGAGAGAGAGAGAGAGAGAGAGAGAGAGAGAGAGAGAGAGAGAGAGAGAGAGAGAGAGAGAGAGAGAGAGAGAGAGAGAGAGAGAGAGAGAGAGAGAGAGGGTTAGGGAGACCGACTGCACTTAACATGGGGAAAAACGGGTGGAAATAAACACAGGTGAAACAGAAACAGGCGAGGGCAGGGTGGTGAAGAACGATCGAGTTCAGTCTGAGGTCATGTGCCCCCCCCCCCCCCCCCCCAGCCTAGCTGGCTGGCTGGCGTCACCCCTGCCAGAAAACAAGACCGGGGGAAACCCCCACTGTGATCCACTTCCCTTTACCAGAAACACCATGTGCCCCGATCTTCCGCCAACACCCCTCCCCCACCTTCCTCAGGCACCCGCATTCGCTCACCCTCTTCGTCGAACACCAATGACATGAAATGAGACAACCTGGAAACACGACCGAAGCCAACCCGAAGGGGAACCCAGAAACTCACCGGAGTGGGGCTGAAATCCTCATGAGCGCTGCTGAACGTGTTGGGAGAGGCAAGGTCCGCCAACACACTGATGGCAGACGCACGCACGCACACACATACACACACACAAAGGACTGCAGCATTATTTCGATGTCATGTGTGTGACTACTGCATTTCAACATGTACAGATATGAATACAGCTTAGACAGGGATATATACACAGGCACTCACTGTGAATTGTCGCTGTCCGTCTTCATACTCAGCTGCCCCAGGCAGTTGATGAAGGCCTGAACTCAACACAAGGACACGGTGGTCATTTGAACGGCAGGACATGTTCATAAAAGCACAATCACCGATTCATGCATCACTGAGTCACGTGTCTTTACTGTGCATCCCCTTAAAGGACTATGGCCGTGTTCCAATCGTTAAGCGGGCTGCCCAAGGAGAGCTGGCAGCTCACTTAACGATTGGGACGCAGCCTGGGTGTTGTCCTGTATGCGTGGCTTAGGGGATGAGGAGGGGGTGGGCGGCGCTACCTTCATGATGACCACACATAGCTCTGCTGCACGGTCCTGGGCCAGCTCCAGCTGGAGCACCTGGAGAAGACAAGAACACACAGTTACACCTGCAGGAGACACTCTCAGTGAGCTTGTGCCATTACAGACTTTAAGGCGTGAGTGATAAGAGTGGGATGGATGCATCCCTTTATACAACACAGTTAGTTCCGGCCGAGTCATTTGATTGGACAAGAGGCGTTCCATGAGTGCTGATATTCAGTATAACAGCACTGGGAATTTTAACTATGCATGTATCCCTCCGCTTTACAGGTGCTGTAGTAATAACCGCTAATTACAACAACGATCGTTGACCAAGCTGTTAACTCATCGGAATCACACATGCCACCAAAGTGACTGTCAACAATAGACTCTTATTTCTCTGGAAACATGAAACATACATAAATGTACATGATACAAAGCAGCTGGCCTGCAATAACATGCAGATCTACTCAAAGTAGCAAGCTAGTATGCAGGAAAACATGTTGCTTGGCAAAAGTCCAGTCCCAGTCCAGTTGAGGAAGTATTTTTGCCGTGCTGATATTCAGTATAACAGCCCTCCCTCTCGTGTGATAAAGCTTAATTAAAATGCTTATACCCGTGCAACTTAAGCTCCACCCTAACTTTTGGAAAGTTGCCAGTCCAAAAAAATTATATTTTGAATAATATTTTGTTCAAATCGAGTGAAAAGTTAAGAGATGGCTGCTCATGGAGGAGCAATGTTGAACATGACAAAGACACAATGAATAGATGAGAAGATACTCCAAACCAAAGAGAGAGGCCGAGGCCAAACATCTCCGGTCATCTTACGTTGATCTCCCCAGGCTTGGTTTCCATGGGCTCTTTGAGTGACTGCAGCATCTGGATCATGCACTGTTCAAACTGGGCAGGCTGCACAGGACAGCAGGCAGAAAGAACATAGAAAAGGGCCGACATTAATAACGTGAGACCCACTATCAATATACCACAAACAGATTAACAGAAGAAGCATAGCATTTATCTGTGTTAGGTCACTGAGTCAAGAAAAAACTCTTCCTGTTTCCACACAAAATAAACTTGGTTTGTCGAATATTCAAAACATTGTCTTGGCCCTCGTGGATATGTTTGCATAGTGACATGCAGTAGTAAAGTCACTTGTTTTTGGTGTTTGGGTGGACTCGATAGTAATTGTGGTAAAGACGAAATAGTTATCATAGTGTTTTAGCTTGCATGTGTAACCAAGTATTGCATCATCGGTAGTAACTTCAAATGAAAAGTGTACCCTGATATAAAGTATGGATTTCATAAAAATGAGGTATGACATAGTATCAGAAGAACATAACTGTGTTTCACGGCAAAAATATATCCAATTATAATATGATAAAAAAGGCATTATTAACTTATTCAGTTTGTCAACTCAAGAGTGACGGGCCTAATTCTAATGTGTTTTCTGGTTGTCACGGTTTCCTCTTGATAAAGCCTGGGCTGTTTGATGTGGTTGAGTGACCTTACCAGGCTGGTGATTCCCTCATTATCAACAACCCAGTCCTCTTTCTCAGCAAGCTTCTTCACATCTGAAGAGAGAAAAAAACAAGAACAAACAATCACAAATGTACTTGATGTTCATCAACTTTACCTGAAGTCATCGATAAACAGTTTCCAAACAAAACCTGGTTAGATTATATGTTTATATATGCACACATGCACATACATGTGTAATGCATGTACATATTCAAGAATACATATATATCACTCTTATGAAAAAAACAATAGCCTCTATGACTTGGGGTTAACTTTTCTTACGTTCTCTGTAATATTTTATTAACCATTCCACTTTAATTCCCCAATAGTTCTGTAACTTACTAGCCACCAAGCCCAATTTACAAGGCCTCACGTAATGGAAAAGCAGATAATTCAGTGTGGCATTATAACAAATTCATAGCAAATTAGAGCATCTAAAGTCTAAAGTTCAACACTTCTGTCTTTTTTATTTTAGATTATCAATCATTATGAATTATGCTAAATACTGCAGTTCCCTTTCAAAACGTGCCTGTTCGGAACGGGCCGATTGTTTGGCCTCCGGTACTGCTGCTTGCAGCTCAGCTTTTGTCGAGAACCGCTCATCCAAAAAACTTCACACTCGACACTGCACTTCCTTGGGTCCTCAGCAATACACCCGCCTAGTGTCAAGTTGATCGGAGGAACGGTTGTCGAGAAAATCGAAGGACATACAGACATACAGAGACTCCTCCATTTATAGTGAGATTATAACTCTGCAACCCATCCCCCCATCCTGTATGATGTGGCCCTCCTCACCCTCGGTGGTGTGCTGCAGGCTGACCAGCAGGCAGTGCACCCTGAGGTCCAGCAGCAGGTCCTGGATCACCTGCAGCAGATCGTTGGGGATTTCCAGCGTGGCCAGAGCGTCATGGCAACCTCTGGAGGGAGTAGAAGGAAGAGAAGGGGAGAGAGAGAGCGAGAGCGAGCGCGGGAGAGAGAAGGAGGCAGAGTTGGTTCATTGAGCCAAAGTTAGCTAAATCTCTTAACATTTTCATCACTAGGCCTATTTCTCAGGTTTTGCCGAAAATAATATACCCAAACTGAATAGACTATATCTCCACAACTACAAGGGCTTGTAAATTAATCTTGAAAGTGAAATAATCCATGTGGACGCTCCTGGATCAGAGTGAATAAAGGTAGAACACAGAATAAATGGAAGATTTAATTTCCACCTGAAACAAATTTCATGTTTTAGAGTGAATAACACCTAGTGCATTATCAGTTGGTAGCCCTATAGCACTATAAAAAAAATGGTGTGCTCTGATTGAAAGCAGTTGATCTATCTCCCTCACAACTTGGATGACAAAAACAACAACAACAGCTTTCATTTAGCTAAAAATGGTTACGATAGAGGAAAAGTTGAGATTCCTATTGTTCTAGGGGTGTATCACCTGACTGCTTTCTCACATGTTTAAATGCCTTACGACATCTTTGCTTTTGGGAGGGGAGGGGGCTGCCCGTATACGGGCGGTCTCGAGATGAAGAGGGTAAAGAAGAGGTTAAAAACACATTCCCAGAGTGGTAGTTTTCTCTTGGCTGCGCATCCTGGCTTGAGCAAGTGTGACGTGTGTTTTGACAACACCCCTTGCTCCTATGGAACCAATGTGTCCAGGTCATTGAGCCAACGTTAGCTAAATGGCTAAATCTCTTAACCTCTTCATCACTAGGCCTCTTTTTCAGGTTTTTGCCGAAAGTAACATACCCAAAGTGAATAGAGTATATCTTCACAACTACAAGGGCTATAATATGTCATCTTCGTACCAAAAAGAAAGATGACACCTGTGAGATTGTTGTGCAAGTGAAATAATCAATGTGGATGTTACTGGGTGACTAAAGCTAGAACAAAGTGGTGGTGGTGACATACCTGACAGTGTGTATGACCTGCGTCACCCAGAGGCCGGTGAGCTCCGTCTTGTTCTCCCAGCCCCCGTAGAGACCTAGCTCCCCCTGGGGAAGCGTGGCGGGCAGGAGGGCCCCCCGCACCAGCTTCACCAGCCGGTGGGTCAGCTCCTCGATCATTTTCTACACAAACACGCAACATGCACACACATAGATAAATGCACGCAAGCATGCATGCATGCATACACACACACACACACACACACACACACACACACACACACACACACACACACACACACACACACACACACACACACACACACACACACACACACACACACACACAATGAGATTACTCATATGAGATTCAAAATTCAAATCAGGGTCTAGAAGCACACCAAGATTTCTTGCTAGGGGCAATGGTGTTTTGTGCCAGGGATTTTAAGTTAGTGCATAGTATTTCTCTGGACCTTTGCTCTGATAATTTTGTAACTTTGTTCAACTGCAGGAAATTATGTGACGTCCACAGGTTGATATGATCAATGCTTTGAACCAGTTTATCAATAGGGCTGATGTCATTGGGCGATAAAAAGATGCAGAGTTGTATATCATCGTACAGTATCTCTGCAGTACAAATAAGTCTTCAACCAATCTAAAACTGAACCAGAGAGGCCAACAAACCTCTACACACACACACACACACACACACACACACACACACACACACACACACACACACACACACACACACACACACACACACACACACACACACACACACACACACACACACACACACACACACACAGTTTGTGATGAAAACAGGCAATGTAGAGAGAAACTGCGCTGTATATCCCAGAATGCCTTGGGAATGAATATATCCAAAGTGCATCACACCTTAAAGTCATTCTGCCTCTGCCGGGCGTTCTTCTTGGACCGCTCCACTTGGCCAGACTTCTCTCCGGTCTGTAAAACAGTTTCAGAATTAGCGTATATTAATTCCCGTTAGGTTTGCCACATTATCAGCATGTGCAGTGTTACTGGCATTACTAAATGTGGCATAATTAACTTCAATACAAGCGCTTTCAATATGTGTCTCATTGATCATATCGATCGGCAATTAATGATTTATGAACTAAATAGTTCACAGTTCGTTGGTTGGTTGAGTCTGGCATGGGCTTCTTCCCAGGACCTCGCTCACTCAGACTTCAGATGTGGTTCTTCACGTGGCGCCCAGGCCTCACCTCACTGAAGAGGCTCCCGTTGACGTAGGAGATCCAGAGCTTCCAGAAGTTAGGCAGCTGACCGATGACAACGTCCGACAGCTTCTCCACAAACTGTACTTGCTGGGGGGTCTCAAAACGCCAGGCTGTGGCACGCACAAAACACACACACAAAGACTATCTTTTAACAAAAATACAAACATGCGCTGAATCTTTACAGTGTACTGTGTATGCATACACAGTACACGGTACACAATAATTATGAGTAATTTGTATACATGTACAATATCTGCAAACAGGTACTCACTGCTGGGGCGTGGCGTACGCAGGCTGCCCCCCCTCTTCAGCGAGGCCGTGTGGCTCATCCTCAGAGCCGAGGGTCGAGTATCCCCGTCAAGGTCCAAAGCCCCCATAGCCCCAAAACCCACTGTGTGTGTGTGTGTGTGTGTGTGTGTGTGAGTGAGTGAGTGAGTGAGTGAGTGAGTGAGTGAGTGTGAGAGAGAGAGAGAGAGAGAGAGAGAGAGAGAGAGAGAGAGAGAGAGAGAGAGAGAGAGAGAGAGAGAGAGAGAGAGAGAGAGAGAGAGAGAGAGAGAGAGAGAGAGAGAGACAGAAAGACACAGGATGGAGTTAATACTTAATCATTTTTAGAAGTGAACTCACGGCAATAAGACAATATACTATGGGTATCAAATAATCAAATATCTCCATTTCATAACGCCACATTCCTGGCTGAGCCTCGGCAGGCTTTCACACCAAACAGACCCCCCCCCGGCCGTCCCCACCGCTCTTTATTTGTCTTCTGGTCCGGCCTCTCCTCTGGCCGACCGCTGAGAGAATGCCCCGCTGTTTCCACCCTGAGACTAGGAGGGCAGGCTCAGGGGGGGGAAGCGGGGCTGTTTGTGCACACCGATGGGGGGGGTCAGCCGGGTTGTGGATCGCCCTCGGCGGGCTCCGGGAAACATCCGGCCCATATCCCATTCACCAAGCGAGGTGCGGCAAGCCGCCACAAGATGGCAATATAAGACTGCGCGGTACAACACCGCTAAATGGATGATTCCCAACCACATTTCCCACTCCCACTTTAAATTCCCCCCCCCCAAGCGGTGATTGATTCCCAGGAAAATAGCATCTAGAGGAATATGTATTAATGGCGAAGTGAAAGCAAAACGCAGACACAGCAAGTGAAAGCTAAAGAAGCCGTGTGAGCTGGGGTGCATACCGCCTACATATCCTTATTGTAAACCCAGCGAGAGACGCACACCACTTTTCCAACACACAACATTCACAGCGGGCCGGTGAGTCACTGACACTTGTGTATGCACACGTTAGCGTTGCGAAATCCCCAAGCCCGATGGGTTAGCAATGAAGCCATTCTTTTGTACTCCACACAGTCTCACACACACGCAAATTTGATTTCTAAAGAAACCCCAAACCAGCATGAGACCATTCTCTTTCTCAGCGGTAATACAGAGACGGGCAAGCGAGAGCAGACACACATTAACACATGCACACACAACCCCATATGGGGGACAATACAGTCCTCTCATTCCAGGAGAGGCTTTCTGCTCTTTTTACAGGCCTGAGAGCAGCTGTTGATCCAGGTGTCGGAGGGGTGAACATGCCGTCCTTGATACTAGCAAGTCTGTGCATGTGCATAGACTTATGGTGTGGGTGTGAATCAACAACATGCGCGATTGTCTGTGCCTGCGTGTGTGTTCTAATGCACTGTGGTATTCTGAATTGTTGGTCTAATTTTTGTTAATGACTCTCTCTCTCTCTCTCTCTCTCTCTCTCTCTCTCTCTCTCTCTCTCTCTCTCTCTCTCTCTCTCTCTCTCTCTCTCTCTCTCTCTCTCTCTCTCTCTCTCTCTCTCTCTCTCTCTCTCACACACACACACTTCCTGGTGCTGATGCTCCTCTGCAGGGTGGTGGGCTTCCTGTTCCCCATAAGGTCGTCAACCCCCCCCCCCCCACACACACACACACACACACACACACACACACACACACACACACACACACACACACACACACACACACACACACACACACACACACACACACACACACACACACACACACACACACACCCCCCAAAGACGTTTGTATACACTATATCACAGCCGATAGATAACCAACATTCTAAACAACACACACACACACGGTTTGTATATACACTCACTGGCAACAGCGATACTAGGAAATACTCTACCTTTCTCTCTTTTTCTCCCCCACGCCCACACTCACCCCTTAATAATTTGCTAATTGATTGGTAATAATTAACAGATCCACCCCAGAGTGGTGCCCGCTGAGCCTTTAACCGTCTCCACATGTTTTGCTCCGACACGGCGTATCAACACCGGGATCAAAGTTATTTTCCTACAGACACAATTTGCCGCTAATTGTATTGACCTTGGCAGGCACGCCGTTGTACAGGAAATCAGATCACCACGGTGCATAATTGGATCGGCACCGGCCGGATTGCCGCAACAGAGTGCGCACGATGGAAGCGTTTAGAGACACTTCGGAAGCAACCCCAGGCCCGCTCCACTTTCCTCACGTCCCACATGCAGGATTTCAATTGAAACAGACATGGGCGGACCCGGGAGTCAGGGCAGCTAACGAACAACAGCGCCTTAGCGTCTAGCTACATGTACGCTGGCCTCAGAGAGTGCATATTGCTCAGTATGTACTGCACATCAAGATACTCTGGGCTTTTATCATCGAGATAATAAAGTCGGGCTACGTTTATCTGGGCATTTTCTCCAACCACAAGCTAAGAACATCATCCCCAAAGAATGAAAAAAAGATCTATTAATACAAGTGTAAAGCATTTGCTTTTTAAAGCGGGCTTGGTGAGCAGCTGGGTTGATGGTTGTGGTAGCACGGAGAGCAGAGAGCGACAGAATGCAGAAGGGCGCACCTGTAAGAGGGGGTGTGGTAGGGTGGTAAGATAGGAACGTGTGTGTGTGGTTTTGGAGGGGGGGGGGGGTGAGTGTGTGGATGTGGTTTCTAATGGTGGGTGTCTGTGGGTAGCTCAGGTTGAGGGATGTTCCTGAGTGCGTTTTTCTGCACACGGGGACGAGAGGTGAACTGCAGAGAGCCGGAGATGTGACCGGGGGGGCGAGGGGTGGCGGTGGGAGGGTAGGTGGGGGAGAGGGGGGTAAAGGGGGACACTGCGGTAAACAGCTACCAGGTGTGTATGTGTTAGAGGAAAGAGGGTCTCCGTCTGAACAGCGTGACAAGAGAGGAGACAGGAGACAGCTGCTGCAGAAGAACGCATGCAAAAAAAGAAAACATAACACAGTGGGAGGGAGCTACCAAGAAGACAAATGAACAGAAATAAGTGCGCCTCTGCTTGTGAATGTGTTTGTGTATGTGTTTGTGTGTGCGCGTGCATGCCTGCGTATGTGTGAATCAGGGTAGGGTATTCACTTTTGTTTTTAACATTTTTTTTTTGGCCCTTATCTAATTTCAGGGGCATTTTGGATGATTTCCAGGCCAATTTTATCAACTGTTGGGAAATACCTTATTTTTTTTAGGTTGCATGACAGACCAATAATCCAATGAAAAAAAAGTTTGAAAACCAGAACAGCTTTGCAAATTATATATACAATATTTTACTGGGGGATTTAAAAGACCCCGTCATCCCAATTTTGAGGGCAATTATGCTTTTGTTCAGGGCAAAATGACCCGAGCCCCCGTTTCTGACCCTGGCGTGTGTGTGTGTGTGTGCAAGACACACACAGAGTGTGAGAGCTAGGTTGGTGCAAAGCAGCCGACATCGGCCGACAATATGTTCAGTATGTAAATATGTAAATTTGGAGATTGATTCGACTGTTTAGCATGCAGCGGAACGCATGTGCAGACCAAGGGGGCCGGTCCCGGACATGATAAGCACGGTTTGCTGGGACTGAGGAGAGGCAGCAGCAGCAGCGAGCGAGTGCATCAGCACTCCCTGATCCATCAACCTGGGCCCCGGAAACTACTGTTAGCCTTAGCATCTGACATGTTTATATTACACCTCCACTATGTGAGCCAGCCACCCACACAGCATGCACTCTGCACATACGTACGCGTCCTCCGTTTGTCACACTACGTCGTGTAGGTGTGTGTGTTTGTGTGTGTAGGTGTGTGTGTTTGTGGGTGTGTGTGTAGGTGTGTGTGCGTGTGTGTGTAGGTGTGTGTGTGTGTGGGCTGGGAAGGGGTGGGGGGGGGCGTGATGGCTGGAGTATCTCTTGTTCCTTCCTGAACAGACAGTTTCACATCTACATTTTTCCCCCTGGTCCGCTGATTTTAACAGAGAAACATCTTAATTGGGGTTAATTGCTCCAATTCATCTGTGCGGCCGCATTTCATGTACAGAACGTGCATGTGCGTGCGCATGTGCATGTGTGTTTGTATGCGGTAACATGCCAGGCCTTGTAACCCAAATCCAAGTTAACCCACCCCCCACCCCCCCCCTTCCCACCCACACACACACACACGTAGACAGACACGCGCGCACGCATGCACACACTTTCATCTTATCCAGTCGTTCGTTGGTAAGAAAATAAACACACAGCGGCCTCTAGCAGCACAGGCATAGCGAGGGGAAAAAGAGGGGAGGAAGAGAGAGTGAGAGAAAGGGGGGGATGACGAAGTGGGAAGGAGGGAGGTCAGAACAGAACCGCTACAGCAGAAGAGCAGCTGGTGAGCGGCATGCTGAGCCAGAGTGAGATTCACATTACACTCAACACATTGATGATAAATGCTAAATAGGGACTTTACATTCTGAGGGTGAAAACCTCCATTCAAGTGTGTGTGTGTGTGTGTGTGTGTGTGTGTGTGTGGTAAGTCACCTCTCTGGCCAGTGATGAACTCGTCTCTGCAGTTCTGCAGGAGCTGCAGGATCCACTTGTGCTGAGCATAGATGCACTGCCAGGCGGGGTCACCCGGGGCATGCAGGTCAGACAGGTACCTACACGCACACACACACGCACACACACACAGAACATTACAACCAATTACAAAACGACAAAAACACCATCAAAAACAGTGCTCTCGTGTTCTCCCCGCCCTTATGGCGAGACCTCAGGAAAAACACTTTAAACAAGTCGTCTCATCGCATCCCAGCCCTAATCATCCCCTCTTCCAGTGTTTACGTCCCGGGCATCCCCCCAGTGATCTGCGGGTCGCACGGCTGAGTCACTCCCAGGGCTGCTGCTGCTGCGGCTCGGCTCTTGGCCGCCCGCCCGCCGCCGCAGCCCTGCAAGCTCGCTCATTTGTTCCTCGTTGGGGGAAATCCTTCAAAATCCTCGCGTCGGGATGCAGGCACGCAGAGGTAGGCGTTGCATATGTTGTGCGCTCGCACATCCATCCATCCATCCACCCACCACCCACCCCACCCCACCCACCCGCCACAAGGAGAGTAAACAGGAGCCCAGTGGGAGTTCAGAGACGTGCTTAATGCGGCGGCATGAAAGATGGGCCGTGTGGTTCGAGAGCCGCTCGCTCTGTTCCCCCCCGACGGCTCGCTCTCAACAATAATAAACCAGCCCGGACCACAACTATGGATGGATAGGTGGGATTGAGAGAAAACTTGAGCGTGAGAGGAAAACAGACACCGAAAAGACAGAGCACAGAGAGAGAAAGAAAGAACAGAATGAAAGGAAAGAGTGAAAAGAACAGAGAAAACATGAAAAGAAAAAAAAAAAACAGGCAGCAAAAAAGAAGAGAAAGAAAGGAAAGATGAAAAGAAGAGAAGTTTGACAGGATCAGTAAAGACCCAGGGATAATTGAAAGGCGTAGTTTAGAGAAAAAGAGGGAATTTGATGGAGAACTGCAGTTTACCGAGAACTAGTAAGAACAGGGACAAGAGTCAAGTAGTTAGAGCCATGGCCAACTGGGGTAAAAATATGTAAACCACCCTGACACCCGGGCATAAGTTAAGACCAAATGCAACATGAGCGGGGATTTGCAAGTATTGTTCCATGATTTTTTCCCCCACTGTCTCTTTATAAAGCTATAGATGTGTTGTGTTAACACCGTTGGAGAGACCTGATGTATCTCTTTTGGTCGTGGAGGGTGGACGGGGTCTCCAGCAGCTTCTCCAAGAGGAGACTCCTCAGAGCGCCGATCCTCGTCTCCACTTCAGCGTACACTACGGAAAAACACAGGAAGTCACAGCAGAGTTTAATGACATGCAGTTGTTGTGATCCTTTTGTAGGTGGGGATTATAACAAAAATATATAATAATGAAAATAAATAAATAATAATGGCGTTGGTAAAATGGGTTCACCTTTTTTGAAAACGGGGACCTCTGTGTTTCCAAACAGAGATTTGGCTTTCTCGTAGTCGTTGATCACTACATCGTAATCACCCTGGAAAAGAACCGTGTTGTGATATTATAGCCTTTGGCTGGTAAAGACTATCTGTTTTTTCTAAGCAATTGTGATCACTTGTGCATTGCATGCATTTCAGCCTCTCTAGCCCCACCTAATGGATGACAAATACCTACATTCAACTAGTGTATGAGTGCCTTTTTTGCCCCCTTTTTTGCCTCCAAAATGTTTGGTTATACCTCATTTTTTCTATGTTGCATGATATTTAATCACTCCAATGAAAAACAAATCTGGACCCACTTTGCAATTACAGAGTAAAATACAGAAGTTTTTAATTCACAGGGCATTTGAAAGACCCCCGTCATCCCAATTTCGAGGGCGATTATATATTTTTTGGTTAATTTCTGACCTTGGTGTGCATAGTTCTGTGTGTGTCTGTGTGTGTTAAGGGGTGCACCTTCTGGATATTGCGCTCGATGTTGAGCGGTAGGTTGAAGAGGAACTTGAACCGCTGCAGGACGTTGAGGGCGTTGCGCGTGGAGTCCGCCTTGTCCTTGCGTCCCAGCACCTCCTGGAACAGAGTGTCCGCGGTGTCGCTCGCCCCTACGAGAGAGAGAGAGAGAGCGAGAGAGAGAGAGACAGAGATCGAGAGAGAGACAGAGAGCGAGCGAGAGAGAGCGAGCGAGCGAGCGAGCAAGAGACAGAGAGCGAGCGAGAGACAGAGAGCGAGCGAGAGACAGAGAGCGAGAGACAGAGAGCGAGAGACAGAGAGCAAGAGACAGAGAGAGAGAGAAAATTGAGTGAGTGACAGAGGAGCCAAGAGTAAACAAGAGGCTGGGAATTGTATGTGTGGGGTGATGGTAGAGGAGGATAGGAGAGGAGGGGGCTACTAGAAATAAACATGGACACCATATTTCCCTCCTGAAATACAGGCTCTCTCTGGTTTTCTGCCCCGATGCTCCACACTGTCTGACCCGGGAGACAGACGGCGCGGCGGCACAGCAACGCGAAGCCGCAGAGCACCGAGATGACGGCTATCTCTAACAACGGCCGCCTCGGCCGGACCGCATGATGCACGCTACGCCTCCGCTTTGTGGGTGGCCCTCTTGACGCCGTGGGGGGGAAAACCCCCAAGAATAAATTGTTTCAATCAAACAACCCTGTCCCCTATAAGGTGACTCTATACAGCGAAAAACACAGGGGTTGAGGGGAAAGTGGAATATTTCACATTTCTTGTGCAGGGCATGACTGACGAGCTGTCATGAGGTTGAGATTCGGTCCAGAGCCTGCTTTGTGATTGGCTGATTTTTGTGTGTTTTGATGTGTGTGTGTGTGTGTGTGTGTGTGGCTTGAGGTGGGCGGTAAGCGGCGTGCAGGGGGGCAGGGGGGGGGGCTGCCAGGCTGTGTGGACCCACATGACTGTGGTGGGTGGGATGAAAAGCTGCGTCCTGCCGGGGCGGTTTATTTACCTTAGACCCAGGGAGGAGAAAGAACCGGCTTTATTGACCCTCCATTACGGCAGTCACATACGGGGCCGGTGTATCCCATTAGAGGGTGAGGGGCAGGATCTGCTGACATCCAGCTCTGTGTGCAGCCAAAGGACGCAAATAATGTGTGCATGTGTGGCGTGAGATCCGAGTGTGTTGAGTGGAAGAGGTTGGAGTTGTGTTGGCTGGAAGAAACCGTGCCTTCCTACACTTTCAAGTGTTAATTCATTAGGATTATCATATTAGAAAACACCATCTCTTTTTCATGTGCAGGCCTTTTTCCCCAGTAACAGCCCTTCAATGTATTTGTAAAGAGGGGTACGCTGGCGCTTATATAAAGACATCCATAGGCAGTGGGAGGCTCAGCAATTTCTAGCTTATATGCAATATAAAGCAAAGAAATACAACTGAAAAAATGTATCTGCATGTGGAGAGAGAGTTATAAGTGGCACAGTTGAAACTTTTGAACTGTACTGGCGATCAGAAGAAGGCATAACTTCATGAAAGGAACTCTGGGCTTTTGCAGTAAGAAAATCACGCAAGGGATAACGTACAGCGAGCCGGTCATTATTGCGAATAAACCCCAACAGGGTGATGCAGGACCGCGACGTGAGGCTGAGGGGTCTTGAACAACCCTGAAAGGGTTTATTTCGCAATAATGACCGGCTCACTGTATAATTTGCCACAAAATATAAAAAAAATTGATTTAAAAATTATTTTATTGCTTTCGCTAAAAAAAAATAGTCCCGTTAGATTCAATGGTTGGGAATAGCATCCGGTAGCAACGGTCTGCTATTTAGAAAGAATGCCATCATTGACCAATCAGAATCGAGTATTCAACAGAGCCGTGTAATAAAAAACTGATACAAACCAATAATGGGTGTGGGTTTGTAAGCATGTAATATTGAGGACGAAAGATCAAAGTAATGCTTTTGAAGAGATCAACCCGCCAGCTGCTGGCATCATGAACGCCTATTTCTCCCGCCCAGACTAAAGAGAGTTTCTAATAGTTCTCGCGGTCGGGGGCTTTTGGAGAGACGTAGTTCTTACTGTTGAGGACGTTTTCGAGACGCTGGGTCATGGATCCCTCCACCTTCTCTGTGCCGTCGGACTCCAACTTCTGGTGGATGGCTGAAACACAAGTCCCTATTATTCAACATGAGATGAGGGGGGGGGGGACATGAGCATAACCGGGGGCGGCGTTGATAAACGCCGTGTGTGGGAAGCAGAGAGGGTAGGCCATAATATTAAACACAAATATTACAACAATTATTTTGACGGCTCTCTTTGTGTTCTGAAGCAGCGCCCCACACGGCCATGCTTAATTCGGCTACGCGTTCGGCTATTCTGGAACAATTTTAATTTTGGCAAGTGAATGTAAAACAATAAACAGCTCTTGCCCCAGTGGTTGGCGGTAGATAACCTCCACCCCCCCCCCCCACCCCACCCACCAAAGCCAAGCTCTCAGACGCCCTGGGACACCTCCGTCAGCCCAGCCCCCCCCGCCCGCCTCAGTTCCTTGCCAGTTTCCCACGCGACTGTGGACCAAAGCCCGTATCTCCCGCCGTAACCACACCGCCTCCTGGGTTCACCTGACGCCTGCTGTCCAACCGCGGCCAGCACACGGTGGTTTTCAACACGCAGCGCTCCCAGAGCGCTGGCTCTACGCGGTACAGAGGAGAGCTGGGAGCCAAAAACGATGCAGAGGGGACATGTGACTTTACAGGGAGGGAGGGAGGGAGAGAGAGAGGGAGGGAGGGAGGGAGTGAGAGAGAGTCCCTGGCTGTCCATATGAATAAATAAACCATGTTCAGTAGTGGGGGAAGTGGAGAGGGGCAAGAGTGGGTTTATTGACAGAGTGAAGGAGGGCTGGAGGAGGTTTGGGAGGCCTGCTCAACTATGCACTAAACACATACCTGAAGATCCAAGAAAAAACACACACACACACACACACACACACACACAATCTCCTCATTTCAGTCATACCATTACAAACGAGGCATGGAAATCGGAAACGAAAAAATTAAAATCCCCATCAATGTCTTTATACGTATTTTTATATTGTATACGATACATTTGCTGCCCCGTTTTGCGTTGGCTGTCCTCGCCTATTTTCACCCGACACACTGGGGTTGATGTCTGAACGCAGATGAGTGATGGTGTGGGTCATCCAGGCAGAGCCTACACACACCGTGGCACTTATATCGACAACTCCTTGGCCCGTGCGGTTACTGTTTACAGGGAAGCCAAAGTGTTCCCAGACCCAAGCCCTGAATGAGGAGGGGGGGGGGGGGGGGGGGGGGGGGTCTTTAGCGCTCGAAATGTTGCACTCTCGACATTAGCGATGTGCTAACTTGCTATGGCTGACCTTCTAAGCAGTTTGTGTGATTGGCTACCTGGTGTGACGTTTTGTGTGAGGTGACAGCAGCAGCAGCCATGCAAAAAAAGGACAAATGAAATCCACTGTTTTCGCAAAATGTAATCGCGGTTTAATATACGTTTAGTTTTTATGATATATTTTTGTATTATTAATTATTAATTAAACCGTACGGTTCGGCTGGAATCGTGGACCCCGCACCATGCGATCCAATACAAATACGCGTAGCGTTACACCCCTATTACAAACCTATTCTCCCAGCTAAACTGGGAGAATAGGGCACTGAGCATTCAGCATTGGGGACGGGGAAATCAACAAGAAGGGGGCCGAGGAATTCTTGAAATAAATATGCAGGGGCCACATCTGACATTTTGGAGCCTAAAGGGGAAAGCCACCAAAGGAAGGGTTTACCAGAGACACTGCCCCCCCCCCCCACTCAGTCCTGTCTAGTCTCTGTGGAGTAGTCATAGACGACATGTAAAAAATGGTCCGTTTATACAGGGGAAATAAGGGATCGAGGGCACTGTATACAAAAAAAAAAAAAACATAGACAGAGACACACACACTATCTCGGTCTCAGTCTCTCTCGGCAGGTCTGCTTCTCGTCTACCGCCCCCCCACTTACCACCACCCCCACTCCACTGCCAGCTGTGTGTCCTCTGCAAGCGGTCACACACGCATCTAGAAAACGGGGGGTCGGGGCGGGGGGGGCGTCGACGTCACGGCTAACCTAAACAACCTAAGCGGCGGGTCAGGCTCCGGATAAGACGCGCAGCCAGGACCCCGAGGAAGAGCCGGTGCTTCTGCTTCCATTTCCTGGTACTGTTGGGACACCCGAGGAAAAAGATTGAATAAGAATAAAAATACAGCGTCCCTGGTTTCTAAAGCTGGAGATGTTTTGACTCCTGCTGGGGGCAGGCGGCACGGGGGAGCAGGTCCTGGGAATCTGGCGTTTTTCTGGAACACGGTAGCTTGTGACGCTTCCTGTATCGTCGGGAGACTTCCTCTTCGCACAACAATGAAGAAAAAAAAAAAAAAAAAAAAACCTCCAGTTTTCAACATTTCTTTTTTTTGTGTGTTTTCATGGCGGCAACCTCGGCCCTCCCTGACAGTCTGTCAGTCAGTCAATCAGCCCAGGCGGACCTGTCCCAGGAGACACTGTGGAGCATAGTTCAATTTGTTCCCTGAAGCTCACTGACAAAACAGCCCCCCCCCCCCCCCACCCCACTGCTTCAACCCCCTCATCTCCTTCAGCACTTCTGCTGGGGCTCATATGGAGAGTTTACAGAACCAGTTGTTTCCTGTGTAACCCCCCCTCTCACTATCTGACCTTTGACCCCGTTAATCCGAGGCCCCTTTTCCCAAACCCCGATGAAAAGTCTACCTGCGTGCCTAATCACTGTCCACCTCGTAGTCTGGCTGAAGGGCCGTTACCCCAAAAAGTGAATGTCCTATGTATCCACATAAAATGTTAAGAAAAACTAATGATTGTGTTTGTTATGTTTAGACCTGGCCAACGACGGACAATCAGCAATGTGTACAGCAAGTAACAAACCTGACCACGAATGGCTGACGTTAGCTATACAACAGCCAGATAGAAACCGACATTTGTTTCCATGTTGAAATGTTAATTGTTTGAATGGAAAGATTTCACATGGTTTTAAATGGAAAGCCCTCTGACCGAACTGAGCATAAAAACGGGAGGAAGCGATCAATGAAGAGGAAAGACAGCGAGAAACCGTGCAATACGCAAAGTTGTAACACAACAATTTGCGGCCCCCTGTAACTTTTTTCTCTTCCGCGTAGCTTATTATGCTTTCCAGATTTGGCCAGACTCTCTTCCCTTTCCAGCCAGCCATCGGCACTGCACTGCACTATTAATAAAACCCCAGACTTTTCCTGAGAGCCATCAATAAAATTCTCACATGCAGGCAGAAGAGAAAACAAACATGGGACGAGAGCAGCAATACAGGAATTCATGGGGTGATTGAGAGGGCTGGAAGCACTACAGGCTAAACATCAATTAGTAGCCCGAACCACTTTTAAAACTGACGGAGCAGAACCCCCAAACCACCGGACTGCGGACGTATGGTTTCGCCAAGTTTTTTGAAGCCACACGGGAGTTGAGGTTCATTTGGGAAGACTCAGAACCGCACAGAGACCTGCCAGACACCGACAGAGAAAGAGAGGATTCACCATTTTTTACACTAACTGGGCCTGGCTGTGAGTGAGTGCGGCGCTGTCTACAAGCTAACACACTAGCATGCTTGAGTGTCGAATTGGCATCATCAGATCGGCCTGCAACAGAACCAGGCTTGAGCAATTTGTTCTGGGACACTACTTATTTTCTTTATAACCTCTCATAGTCATATTTTGGATCTCGTGGCGCTATTTCTAGCCAGTGGCCGATTCTTATGTCTCTTGGGTAAGGCATTAGCAGTATATTACACGAGTCACTGAAGCACCTTCATGAAGCAACTTCCTTTGGGTTACAGGTCACCCGAGTCCATTGACTGACCTTGTCGCCATTCACAGGCAATGGGCACACAGTGGGCACGCTCACCACAGAGAACGTCGTGAGAACGGCTGCGTATTGTTCCTATTGGTCATATCGGGCCTGTTATCAGCCCTATCAGTCCTAATGCTCTGGGCCTGCATTGTGTTGGGCTGCGCCGTTTATTTAGATTCAACAATGAAAACATTGCTTCTCTCCTCAACTGGGCCACAAACAGGGAAAGAAATAATAATAATAATGACAAGAGGCGGCAAAAAAAAAAAAAAGTATAAATAGTGCAAGGGAAATGACTGGATGGCAATATGGGAGCGGAGAGTAAACAGACAAAACATATGAATGATGAAGTGGAACAATGATTTCTGCTACCTGGCAGAACAACAGCTTCGGCCCGGCCCACTGGAGAGACTGGGAGCAGCACTAGACATGAGCTGCGCTGAATGGCAGGTGAGTGAGCTGCTGATCTCCATTTAATGGACAAGAATTAAGCGTGTTGAAGTTGGCAGAGTTCACCCCCGCCGTGGCACGGAGCGCAGGGTCCTCGCACGTTATCCAAATGAGCCTCTTTAATCAACTGGTGTTTAACTCTGGTGTTTAAGAAGGAGTGAGCGAGCGAGCGCGCGTACGTACGTGCATGTGCATGCAGGGGTTCTTACTCACAAGCCGAGGCACACTTTCCAAACAAGAGCAAAAAAAATAAATTAAAAAATGCCCCGAAGAATAACAGTTTTAAAGTATGCCTGTTCATTAGCGCTCATTTGCTTTGTGTGCCCCACAGAAGACCAGAGGAACACAAGTCTCACCTGCCAAGGCGTCCTGGGCCTCAAAGAAGGTGCTGAGGCCTCCCTTGACGTAAGGCAGGCTGCCTAAGTTCTTCTTAGTGGCCTGCTTCTTCAGGTTGTTAGCCGCCAACCGCAACTGGTCAAAACTGGATGAAAAATAAACACAAAAAAGGCACAGAGCGGTGTGAGAACGAACAACACATCAAAAGACCTCTAAAAATAATGTGTGATCCTCATAACCTGCTGATGGAGAGGATCCTGTGTGTGTGTGTGTGTGTGTGTGTGTGTGTGTGTGTGTGTGTGTGTGTGTGTGTGTGTGTGTGTGTGTGTGTGTGTGTGTGTGTGTGTGTGTGTGTGTGAGAGACAAGACAAGAGAGAACCACAATGACACACAGGTCTGCAAAGGTTTTGTCATTGTGTCAGTGTCCTGAGTGACGCTTCCTTGGCAGGAAGAAACAGTCACCCAGCAAGGTCCAAACAGAGGGCCCCCCTGTCCAGGCTGGATCCCAGGGTCTGGGTTACTGGAAGGGTACGTGAGGATGGAGAGGGTGGTGGGGAGGAGGGAGGAAGCCAGGACAGTCCAAAATAGCTCGGCCCTGAGCTGACATGGCAGGGAGCACGCGCTACCAAACGCTGGGGTTAATGGGTCACCCCTGGGTTCTAGGGGAATCAAGGAGCCACAGTGGGCCCTTCATCCAACATTGTTTTCAAAGGAACTTTATCAGGTTCAGGTGTGTGTTTTGTTTTGTAAGATGTTAGCCGTTTGGCTAGTTTAAATGGAACAGGCCCGACGGGCGAATGCAATGCAGAAATGATTTTGTTTGTATTTTATATGTTTCATTTTTTTAAATTATTTTTTGTAAAAGCTCTAAAAGTTTGTGATCCAGTAAAACAATGACTGTTTTGTAAACAGGAACAGAAAAATACGAAAATGTATTGTGACAATAGCTTCTATTCAGCGCATCTGCCTCCATGGTCAGAGGAGCTTTATAAAGGATGAAATTAATTATAATACAGTTTAACAAACACACAATAAACATAATGTCTTAATTCAAGACTCTGAGAGGCTTGTTGTCTTTTGAAATGAAGTAGGAGGCTGATAAATAAAAGCCTTGAGCTAACATTTACAACAATTTCACTGTTTATTGTTAGTCTCTGTAGTCTCTGTTATTGGCCTTTCTCTTGTTACATAATACAGCCTACAGCTTTTATTTTCTGTTACTGTTCCGTTGACTACCAGATCCTTCAGTTCATTTCAGAATACCAATTAAAAAACACGTTTGATTCATTGTGTATACATACCAACAATGAAGACAAAATAAAAGTTTAGTAAAATGTTTGTATACTTCTTATTTAGCGTTACAATTCCGTTGCATAAGCCATTTGCGCCATGCACTGCAGGCATGAGGCCTAGACTGCATACACCACTAAGGCATTATTCAAGTAAACCATCACGTAATTTTTTTTTGTCTATTAAAGAATCCATGCAATACATTGCGAATGTCACCACAATCGTTATTGTCGTAGTAGTGCATACCCCGTGCCTGAGTGGTTCTCTATGAGGTACCAGGTGGCAGAGAAGTTCTCACTGGTGAAGTCACCACTCAAGCCTGGAAACGTCTGCTCCATGTCTTTCTGGGGGACTTTACCCCTGGAGGAAGAGAAGATGGAGCACAGAGAAATAACCCAAATAAATAAATGAACAGAAACTACATATACATGAACTAAATACAGGAACATACAATGTGTGCATGAGTCACTGTCAACCCCATGTGCGGAAAGCAGATAAAGGGTGTAAATGCATGACTGACCTGACGAGATGGGTAAAAATGTATTTTCATCTCATCTGACCTTCATAACTCATTATGTAAACAAATCCATGAAAATTAACCCGAGAAGGACCATATTAATAACAACAACAACAACAACAATAATAACATAATTAAATATATATATATATATATATATATATATATATATATATATATATATATATATATATATAATTATATATATATATATAATTATATATATATATATATATATATATATATAATTATATATATATATATAATTATATATATATATATATATATATATATATATATATATATATATATATATATATATATATATAATTATTATTCATATTTATGAACGCAATTTTGAAAGTGACTGAGATCCTATGGTTTTGATGTGAAATGTCATGGAAGCAGGACTTCCACCAGGAGGCAGTCTACTGCCAAGTGGCAACCAGGCGAACCCCGGCGTGGGAAGCGCCCACTGTGACGCCTGGATGCCCCTGGAGGACCGAGTACTCATTAGAGAAGTTTGATCTGTCCTAATGACCCGTGGCCTATACAAACAAACCCTCCACCACCACCACCACCACCACCCTCTCTGCACACACACGTACGCGCACGCACACACACAGTATACATACAATATATTCTATTATTAAACCCTATGATCAATATGTGTTATTATATATTTTTTTTTAAAAACTGAACGGGACTGTAATGGGATATATACATTTTCAATTCTTGTGAAGAGGCTGTAAGACACATTTGAATGCTCTTAAGACAATACTAGAACCAACGTTGAAAACAACAATGGTGCCAGTTTCAGCTTAAGTGTTTATGCCACTGAAACGACATGAGCCATTGTTTATCTCCAACAGCAACCAAAATCGAATGCATTAGTTGGCACACATTTTATCCTTCGCCTCCCGCGGTCCTACCTCAGAGACAGTAAGACATCACTGAATGCTGTATTTTTACAGTCGAATACTGAAGAAAGGTCAAATAAGTTCAGTGGCTCCATCACACATCAGCATTCAAGCGTCACATCTCCAAAACAGAGTTTGCAGCGCATGGACCGAAAAGAATGGAAACAGGTTGAGTGACATCACTGGAAAAGGCATCCTCTTCGGCCCGCTGTCGGCATAATCCGCCGGTGATATCACCGCGTAAAGATATGCGAAACCTCTTCATTGAAATCCTGATGGATTGAGGTTGACTACCTACTAAAACAGATTCTCTCAGTAAAAGCGTGCCAACGGGGGAATTTCATTGATCCGAAACACCTTTCCCGCGTCCAAACCAGATTCCATCGCGCTGCACGCAGACGGTTCATAAAAAAAGCCTGTCCAATTAAACTGAACACATTGAACAAGTTGGGAGTGTGTTTAAAGTCCTGGCAGCAGGAGGGCAGCGTGTGTGTTTATCGGAGGTCTAGTTTTGGCCACGAGCGGTCACTTGCCCTCTGGCCCTCCTAATCCAAACAAACATTAAAGCCAGACAGGCCAGAACCTGACTACACAAACTATACATTACTGCCTTCCCTGCGGCCCTGTCTGACAGGGGGGGGAGGCGTGTGAGGGTGTGTTTTGGGTTGCACAAGTTCTAGTTTCCGAGATCTCTTTCTACCATCTTTCACTGCGCTCCATGAACAAAATCATGCAGTTTCCACTCCCAATGTCCAGCAGTGAGAGGCGGCTCGGCCAGTGCTATGTTAGCAGATAATGTGAAACGCCTCCTCAGGAGAGGGGAGTTTGTTTCTTAAATCTTTTTTGTTTTAAAATATATTTTTGCCATTTTTTATGCTTTATTAGATAGACTGCATGTAGAGCTGAAGGGGGGGAGAGATGTAGGGAGGACATGTGAGACACGACGCTGTCTGGAATCGAACATGCGTCCTCACGACTCCAAGGAGTCCACCGGAAACCCGCCCCCCAAGTTTGTTTCTATCCTTGGGATAAAATCATGTCTCATGGATCGCGTGCCTGTATTCATGGCTGTGTGCATGAGGCCGTGACGATTCTACAGGCGCATTGAGATTTTCTGAAACGGCATGTTTTCTAAATCTGTGTGCATGCGCGTGCGCGTGTCCACCACATGTTCCCGCGTGCCGTACTTGTCGATGTCGATGCCTAGCGGGTTGCTCGGCCGCAGGGAGAGCAGGGAGATGCCTTTGTTGCGGTCGGGCCGCATGTCGTAGTAGTTAATCTCGTCCACCCACACCGCGGACTGCTCCAGGATACCTGCACGATAGGAGCGGACGGCAGATAAATCCTCCCGGTGATCCCCCATAACTCACCGCACATGTTACAATATATGCACTTGCACGTGCGCATGCACTTGCGGCGTCTCACCAATTCTGTCCGGCTTGAGGAGTTTGAAGGAGACCGTGGATGTGCCGTTGCCTCCGGACTTGGTCGTGACGATGATTTCCCCCTTGTCGTCCTTGGCAGGTCCCACGCGACACACTATCTTACTGGCCGACATCCACTCGGCTGTCAGCAGGCAATTATGGCCGCAGATCGACAAGCCTGGGGGGAAAAAGAAAAGGAGATTGAGTGAGCCACACACAGAGAGAGAGCGAGAGAGAGAGCGAGCGAGAGAGAGAGAGAGCAAGAGAGAGCAAGAGAGAGCGAGAGACACCATGAGACAAGGCTAACAAACAAAGTGTTGCCCGTTCCAAACAGAGGCGATGGGGGGTGAGAGAGGTGCTCGTGCGGACGGCACCGGTGCAGTGGTGGCTATCTTTAGTCAAAGCTACGAGTGTGAGGTCAGAGTTTTTAGCTCGGTGGGGACTGCAGCGGTTGGGTATGGGTGGCCCTGACCACCAAATCCCCCTCTCTCTCCCTCTCTCTCTCCCTCTCTCTCTCCCTCTCTCCCCCTCCCTCTCACTCAAGTCATCCACAGCTTCACGACACTTCACAGTTAAGTGGCTTGTTAACGGCTTGCCACGATCAGCCCTTTACATCTGCCCTCTTTGTTTTCAGGACCCTCTTGAAAAGTATCAGGCAGAAGAAATGTGTGGAGTGGAGTTGAGCTAGAGCGAGATTGCTTTGACATTTCAAACAGAGGGAAGTTAGAGGACTAGGAAGAAGGGTGGGAGTGGGGGGGGGGTGGTCAAATTGAATAAAACGGCTTGCGTGAATTATTGTACAAATGGCTCATAATACCTTAAATAATATGGCCAATTGGCCATTAGAGCTCACTTCCTGCTGCCGATCTTCTTTCTCCTGCTCTGGCCACTTTGTTTGAATACATATGCGCTCGTGGAGCACATATTTGTTCGTATCTAATTGGCTAATTCCAGTCCCCGGGGAAGTTTCATGGTCAGAAATAGAGACGTATCATTGGCCTGGCACACCGCTTGCCAAGTATGGAGGAAGTATGAGTGTGTATGTGAATGTGTATGTATGTGTATGTGTATTTGAGTGTGAGTGTATGTGTATGTATGTGTCTGTGTCTGTGTGTCTGTGTGTCTGTGTGTGTCTGTGAATGTGTGTGTATGTGTGCGTGCACGTGTGTGTATGTGCGTGTGCGTGTGTGTGTGTGCGTGTGTGTGTGTGTGAGAGACCACACGCTGGGCTGTTCTCCATCCCTCCATGCATGCCAGAGAAATGGAGCATGGGGGAATTAGTGAACAGGGAAAATATCTATATGGGAAAAAAGTGCAGCCTACCACAGAAACAACCCTAGAGTACTCACAAATTGGCCAATGATCAATCTCTGCGGATTTTATAATATTTGATGTTCTCAACATATGTCGTATGTGCGAGGTGATTAGCTCTTGACTTTCTAAATCTAGGCAGAGTAGCGTAAATATCTGTGGGACGGTAACTTCCACACTGTATGTGTTGGGTAGGCGAATGACGAGCGCATAGCGTAATAATGTTCAGCAGACGATCAAACAAAGGTTTTTGCTATTCAAAACAAAAACATAAAAAAAAAAAGTTTTATTTAGCTCTGTTTTATTGCCAATCCAGAATTACAAATAAATGTACTATTTACTTACTGGAGAAATTGTTTATTATTATGCTTTACTATTCTTGTTACTCAGTTATTATTATTTATAATAGTGTTATGATTAGAACTTTAGACTTTCCCAAAATTATTCAGATATTTTTGCAACATATGATCCCTAAACTCAAAATATGTTATCACAAATCTGACATAATTTAATGGTAATTACCAAGTATCAATTTAATCACTTTACCCTTTGTTCAAAGGGTTAAAATGAATGTGACTTGTTTTGTTTGTTTTTGTTTCCGTTTCCCTCTGTGTGCGACATTCATTTTCCAACACTAGAATTTAACAGTTTGTTTAATTTAACAGTTATTGTATTCATATTCAATCATGCTGCACTCAATCTCTAACTAACTAGTCGGCAACTCAGCCTAGGTAACTTTAAAATGTCATGCAAATAAGTATGACTAATTTGGGAAATGACTAATTTGGGCGTCTCATTATCTAAATAACATCAGTAACACGTGCATTAAAGCTAGTAAAAAAAAAGTTATGTAAACTTAAATCTTACTTTAAACTTTTAAAAATATTCTGAGATAAAACTGAGACCACACCATAATTGCTTGGGTTTATGTGTAAAGACATGTACTGTCAAATACATTTTACTTTAAGTTTAACTAAAGTTAGTGTAGCTAAAATTAGACAGTAAATTCAAAAGACATGTACAAGTTTAATATATAAAAATGTGCTGCTTTGAAAAGGTATATATTTGTGTGTAGCAAAAAAAAGTGAGCAGACAAAAAAGGCATTTATCTTATCTCTTACATCATGTTGTTAAAATCGGCCTTCACGTCCCAAATAAATTAAATGAGTTTAAATAGAAAATTAAATTAAACAAACGTATTTACTAAATAATGATTTACTATCTTTGATTTACTACATTGTATTTGGTCCATATATATGTCAGTATTTTTTTCAATTCAATTTTTCAGGTAATTAATTGGATTCTGTAAATTAATTTGATCCAGTGAATAAGTAATGTCAGAAACATCAACTAGGTCTACATAATAAAAACATTTTAAAAAGATTTCAGTGAAAGAAGGACTAAACAAAAATCTAGGGGGCTACATTTTTTGACATGACGCAGTTTAGCTAATACACAAACAAAAAGACAACACGGGTATAACGTGCTAATATGCATGTGCTTGGAGTCATGTTCAGAGTTTATTACCGACTAAATCAGCAGTGCCCGTGCCGAGGTTCTCCCCGCGGATGGTGACTTTGGTCCAGGCTGTGCCCTCGTTGGGCGAGATGCCTGTGACCAAAGGGGGTGGGCGGGGACGGGACATGGTGGCGTGGGGCAGGCAGTACAAGTACAGTGAGAATGACTCCCGGGAGCTAGAAAGAAAAGGAGGAAGAGAGGCAATAGTAAGTCACTGATGGAAAACCGTTTCAAAAGGTATTTTAAAAAAAGCTTGTGTATGCAAAAGTATAAAAGGTATAATAAATTGTGCAAACATGACACAAACTAAACAGGGTATTTAAACCTTTACATTCTATTTTAATAGGGTATAAACGGTTCTTGGCTGAAGCTATCTCACAGGCTCTATTGGACATTGTATCTCATAAGTTCAGCGTAAACAACGATTTCCCCAAAATCAAGCGCAAACACGAAGAGACTTTATTTTTCGGTACGCCAAGTGATACATATTGTTTACCTGCAAAACAAAAAGTCAGGGCCAGAGCCGCTCTTGCAATAACGAAGGCACATTTGCACAGCACTGCAATAGTTATCTCAGATAATAGGGGAGAAATGGAGCAGGGAGCAAAGTATGAAGCAGCGGACGCAGCGAGCGGGGAGGGAAGGAGGAATGTAAACCTCACGGTGAAGGATAAATAAACCTAGTCTCCCGGATCATTTCATGGAAGAACCCCCACTCCCCCCACGCCGCTCCACCTCCACAACACAATCGCGGGCTGGCTGAGTGCTTGTGGTACCTGAGCATTTATGGGGATCAGCTGGAGCGCTTTTGGAAAAGACGCAAGAAAAGGGAACATTTCCAAAATGGAGGGGAACGAAAAAGAAAAGAAGAAAAATAATGAACGGATGTATTTCAGCGGCACAGATGTTTGTTAATAAAGGACTGCCAGGTCCTGCTACGGGTTGATTAATCCAGAGTGTCTGAAGCAGCATGAGCGAAGCTTCATCCCCTCTCCGCCGCGGAGCCAAAACACGTTCACCACAAACAATTCGCAGGGTTCACACGGATCGGACCTGCGGCGAGTTCACGGCGGCGACAGTGCTCACCCCGCCGAATGGGTCTTTTGCGTGAACAAAACCTTCGGTGGTAGACATTGACACATGAAAGATGTTGTACGTCTTGCTCTACGCTCGGAAAACAAACATTTCAACCTAAGGCCCGACACATAACAGCCAAGCGAAATGCAAGTCCGCAGAGTTCCCCCCCCCCCCTGTAAAAAAAAAAAGGAAATGACTAACTCGCTTCAAGCAGATGCCTTTTAATTTCTGCCGTACAGTGTGAAATCCATACTTCAAATGGGAGTGGAAGTCACCGCTGATTGTGCAGCGTGTCTTTAAATAGGAATAATTAGCACAGAGTCTTTTTTGTCTTTTGTGAAACTCGTGAGTGACTGTATACACAAGTGCAAAGGGGAATGCAGCGACCTAGAAATGTTATTCCTCAGAACAAGGCTCTTCTCGGGTAACTTTGATGACTCAGTCTCTCTCTCTCTCTCACACTCACTCTCTCTCTCTCTCCATCCCTCCCTCTCCCTCCCCGTGTCTCTCCTGCTATGCCGCTTTCTCTCTCGTTCCAAGAAGCGGTGTAAGCGATGCTGCGCTGCGAGGATTAGCAGCCTCCACCTTGAGAAGCCCCTGCTGCCGAGCTTGTCGGAGGAAATGGAAGGGGTCCGGGATCGCCCATGAAGACGATAAGAGGTTAACAGGCCTGAAACAAGTGCTTGCCGTGTCCTTCATCAATCCCATATGTTTAGAATGGGGGGGGCGGGGAGGGGCAGAGGGCTACGCTCTTATTTTGAAAGGAAGAAAAAAATAATAATAAAAGGGGGTTGGT